>JAMKCH010030253.1:0-63702 GCA_023653785.1 Ophioderma brevispina
TTAATTTGCAGGGTTTCAAGCGACCATAATATTATATATAAAGAGGTGTGGTCTAGGCATTTTCAAAGAGAACAGAAAGAAAAGTGAAGCTCAGTGAAAACAAATTTCTGGTTTGATAGTTTTTTGTTACAATATTGTTGTATATTGATAATTTGGTTAATTTTGTGTCGTTGACAGAATTGTAACTGTGGCAGAGGTCCGTACTGCCTTCATCTCCTATTCGTCATGCTCAGAGTGTTCCAAGTGAAGGAAACCGATGCCTTGTTGTGGAGCAGAACACTCAAGAATTATGAGGTAAAGTTTAATGAAAGAAGACTTGCGACTATGAAGGAGTCACATGACCAACATTTTGTGTCAATTTTGGTTTATTTTACATCTCATCTCATTTATCAGATTATATAAAACCACTTGATATTTTCAATTCTTTATCTTTATGGATTCCTTTGTCTTCTAGGTATGTTCCAACTTTTTTTTTGATCAAAGGTGCTAACATAGGAATTAAGTGTAGTGAAAGGTTTGTTTGGAGCTCAGAGTAAGCTTAAAGGACATAAACACAATTTTATTTTGAAATTCCCACTGCTTGTATTAAAGGCCGACTCGAAGATTTATAACATAATTTTTTCAGTGTGTTTTAATTAAAATGCTCAACTAGAACAAAAGATAGTCACCTAATGTGTTCAATTCCAAAATTTGAGATGAAACGGCCGGATTGTTGTTTTGTTGTAGTAAACATTTATGTGTAGTATAACAAGTACCATAGGATACTGACGTGTATAACAAAAATTCTGGATACGGAAATTTATTACAAAGTTATGATTTTCTATTAGAAGGACATTGATTTGAGCTTAGCTGTTTCACACAGTGATTAGTATATGGACAAGCATTATCTCCACGTAAAAATATGATTTGTTAGAAAATTGAGGGTGCCACCCTTGGGAAATCTCTGAGTTAGCCTTTAAAACAGTAGAAATCTTAGTTAATTTTTGGGAGGGGAGGTCAGCTTTGAATCCTGTAAATATCCACTTGTATGAAAGCTAGCTTACACCTGAAGATGGTCCTGATTTTTTAAACACTTGATAATAACATATAAAATCAATGAAAATACAAGTCAAAGTTGAGATACATTTTATAACTTCAATTGCTTTCATCAAATGAACAGGTTGAGACGTTATTCAGAAGATACCAAAGCAGACAAAAAACGCGTCTCAAGCACAAAACTGAAGGCAGCTCGACTAGACCCAGGAAGTCTTCCCTAGATGGTTCTACTGCATCTGATGACAGTACAAGGTGTAAAAGCCCAGCTACTAACAGTGCTACATCTAGTCTTAGCAGTGATCAAAGGTAAGCTAGGGGACAAAATGAGTTGGCCAAGGAGACTTAATTCACTGGTTTCATATTCCCCACAATGCAGTGAAAAGTGATACAGGGATGACCAAAATAAAACAAATCCGGAAACACGTAATTGAATGCCAATTCATATCTTTGAACACTGCTGTTTTTTTCCTTTTCTGAAAATATTCAGTTTTATCAAATAACCTACGCGAATTCTATAGACTTATCCTTCACTTTTAAGTTATTCTTGCAAATGTCAATATTTTGACACTTTGGGAGAATCACCGGTAGGTGCAATGAGAGATTTTGGGGCATCCATACATTGTGTCATATGTTGTGATTTCATATAGATAAGACCTCATGTTATATTATAACATATCAAATTTAGTATTTGCTCCTATAGTAAATTAGAAATTTCAGATTTTTTGTACCAAAGAAATATTTCTCAGCTTCATCCTCTCACACAGGGACATTTTTTATAGAAAGCTTTAAATTAGTGCAAAAATCAGAATTTTCACATATTTTCATATATTTTAGGGACACCTGTTATGTGAAATCTCTCATTGCACCTTTAAGTTATTCCTGCAAATTTCAATATTTTGACACTTTCGGGAGAATCACTGGTAGTGTCTTTAAAGGTGCAACGAAAGATTTTGGGGTATCCATACATTGTCATATGTAGTGATTTCATATAGATAAGACCCCAATAGAGATTTCTTATCTTGTATTTGGCTACAGAAATGCCTTGAAAGTGAAAACAAAAGGCAATTTTGATTTGCTTAATTTCAATATATAACATAGGCTGAATTTAGTATTTGCTCCTATAGTAAATTAGAAATTTCACAATTTTTGAGTCGCGACTTTAAGGTGTGTTTATGTTTTTGTTTTGTTTAGTGCCAAAGAGGAAGATCTATGTCCCATTTGTCTTCTGGAGATGGTTGAAGGAGAGAGTCTGGTTGTTTGCCAAGATGGCTGCCACAACAGGCTGCATCATCACTGTGTGGCCATATGTAAGTATTCAAATCAACAAGCTAAGCGAAACTTGGTGAAATGTTTATCTATGTTTGGAAATACAAGAATTATCTTGACACTTCTGTGATTTGGTTATTTCAGTTGTTTCAAGTCATTTGAATATTTTCAGTGATACAGTGCAAAAACATGTATTTTAGTTGTTTCCTTTTAAAATTAACATTTTATTTGTTAAAAAAATTAAGATAAAAACAGGTAAATAAAGTTAATAAAATTAATCACCCATGCACATTTCACTTATAAACCAAGGTGACTGACATCAACATTCAAAGCTTTTACATACATTAGCCCTTACCTAAAATGATTAAGCCCAAATCAGCGCCCTTATGTGTAAACAGAACGATTTATAATAAAATGACCCCGACGACATTTATTCAGCAGACGACGGAAATGGAGTTAACACAAAAAAAACACACACCGGAGTTGATTCCCATGGCATGCACCCTGTTAGACCGGTCTGTGACCTTTGTGGTTTTAATGTCAATGAGTCTATGATATTCATGTAATAAACACGTTTGTTGATTAAATTTACAGCAAACTTAAAGTTAGCCTACAAATTACCTGGATGTCTTTAACCTCTTATTAATGCCCGTATTTGTTTATGTGTAAAATATATCTGTATTCTTCCAATATCGTAGACTATCATTTGCAAGCATATTGAAGAAATTTCATATTTTGTGAATATGTACCAGTGCCACTTTAATTTCTTGAAATTGGCTTTTACAATTTAGGGGCTACTGAGTGTCAGAGACAAGGAGAGCAGATGATATGCCCTCTGTGTCGGACAAAATGGAGGGAAGTGTCACCAAGTGATGAAATTAACCGTGAAGTGTCACATAGCGCCCCCACAGTGCCAAATAATACAAGAGCTTCCTCCCCAAGAAGACTTGAGAGTCAGGATGACAGTGGCATTGGAGATGCTCAAGGAGAAAATGTGTGTGAGATGCCTACACAAGCTCAGAGGTGGACAGAGGTATGTCAAGTTTGAACTTTTGACCCCAAAATGACCTTATGTGGCCCTTACTTAAGATGGTAGAAAAGCCAATCATGCAAGAAATGGTCTATCTATTTTAATAAAAAGGGTAAAATAAAACACCCAAACTCTTAAAATTGTATACCTGATAAGCCCATACTACAGTTCCCACATATAAATCGTGGCCAGCGTGAAACTCCGGAGGTGGTGGAGGGCAATCACATATGAAATGGATGTAAAGCTGGTGCTTCCAAACCCAGGGGCATTCAGTGACAGAGGACTAAAAAAGGGTCTTTGGGTGACAGTGATGCTGAAAATGGGGGTCTTAACAGCCTTACATACACGTTACCTCCAAGATGGGAGTGCCTCCCCCGGTACACACTTACACACGTAGTAATGCTGTAATGTATGTATTTACGCAGCTCTGTAAATATGTCTTACGCTGAACGCTGTATGTACGTGGCAGGTATCTAATGTGCTGGCCACAATTCTTTTCCGGAAAATGTAATATATTTGATGTTTGATCTTCAAATAACACAACATACTTTTTATTTGAATCTACGCAGGTATTTGGTGAAGACCTCATTCAACAACTTTGCTCTAAAGAGTGGACAGAAAGAGAGACCGCCCTTCATCAGCTACGTCCTGTCATCCGTGCCAAACTAGGAGCAGGATCTAACCGAAAACATGCAACCTCCGACACAGTCCTTGACACAGCGGACAGACTCAGGATTGTTGAATGTGTGTGTGAAATACTGGCTGCCACATGTGCAGATCCTGTGTATAAAGTCTACATTGCTTCATTGGTGAGTTTGTGCTCATTAAATTTGGTTCTAAAACTCAAATCACCCTATGTATCATGTCAATTTAACAACAAAATTATTGGTTTCAACAAGTCAGGAGAACTTGTATGGATATGCCAATGGTCAAATCCAAACATTATCCTTACCTTAACCATTCCCTTATTTTTAACCCTTAGAAGGCTGTGTACCCAAGATTTTTTTTGGGGGGGGGGTGCGGGACTTTTTCAGCAAAAATTTCAGCAAAAGTAGACCTTTTTGCCATTTTATGGAATCTGGGGGTGTCCCCCCCCCCCCCCCCCCCCCCCCCCCCCCCCCCCCCCGCATACAGATCTGACCCTTAGCCTTACCAAACCCCAAGTGTAAAACTAACTCTTAACCCTTTTCCTGGACTCATGCTAGGCAGTTTCCTAGGCCTTGCACAATAAGGACTTTAGCAGTATAGATTGGCCTCCAGTGACCTCCTGCCAGCATATTTGTGTGGGCAGACCAGCCAATATCGGGTAACAGTTTCAATGAAAAACAGCCTAGAGGGGAGACAGTGTCTAGAAATCAAGAGCAGATTCCAGCCAGAATTGCCTATATCTCGCTAGCTTTAGCAATGGTTCAGCTTCACTGTGCTAAAACAATGAAACCGCTGAAGTGAATCTAAGCCAAAAGTGAACCAAAGTCTAGGGAAAGTGTTAACTCTAAATATATAGCCTAAAAAAATCAATACCTATCCAAAATCATTGTCTTTACTTACTTCATACACTATGTTTAACCTGACCTCTAACTGCAACCATAATGTGGGGATCTTTCAGAATCGGACAAAGCACAAATGTTTTGAGTGAAAAATAACATTTCTAAATTTAGGAAGAAAAGGAATTTGTAATACTTTGTACAGCAGGGCCAAGAGTTAAAGTTTAAATCAATTTGTCATTTCAGAAAGGACTTCGCTGCCTATTGGCCTATGTGTCATGTGTGGAGGAGTCTAACAGACAGCATTTGAAGGGGAACCTAAAGCCTTTGGTGGAGACTATCCTATTCAAATGTGCAGATGGCAACAGGTACTAAATCAAGTTCCAAGTGGTTAATTGGTCTGACTGAATAATAATTTTCAAACTCAATTTTCATTGCAATCATAACCTTTGACCTATCTTTTTGTATTCAATTAGCATTATTCTATATCTCAATACTTTCAACCCTGTAGATATCTCATGAAAATTTCTTTTTCAAATTTTACCCGTACAGGCGCACGAGTCAGCTCTCCGTGTCTGCTCTAATGGAGTTGAGTAAAGGCCAAAATGGTGAACTAGCCACAGCGAGGGAGCTTCAAGAACAAGGTAGATATTAAAAACTATTATACAAAGATTATGTTTTGCATTTTGGTCTAAAAGTGACTGTTTTAATTACTATTACCAATCAACCAGGGTAGAATTCAGTTCATTGTTATTCATTCTTCGTTACTCTTCATTTATCTATCTTATTTATAATGACGTAAAGTATTGCAATTGAAGTCCATTGAAGTCAAAACATGAGATAGCCCTCTGAGTAACCAATCAAAATAGTGCTTCTATATCTTAGTGTAAACAAGGCTACCATTCTTACAGTATCTCTGATTTGCTCATTACATGATATTACCTTCCAAGTGACCAATGAAAACAGTGCTTAGATGCCAAACAGATAGTTCCCATAACATATTGAATTTAAAGCATTTCAGTCAGGTTTCATGCATTATGTGTTAAATCATTGGCGATGTCAAAATTTAGGATTCTTGGCCCTCACAATAATTTAAGAGCATGATATTCACAAATCCCGTCTTCTATCACCAATATACTGTTTCCAAGAACATCACATTATTTGGGTAACTATCTGTTAAAAATTAGGTGGAGCTCTGTGTGAACACTTTTGTTTTGTACAAATTGGTTTTACAGATACCATAGGCATAGAAGCTTTACATTTTGTTCTCAAGAGCACCCTTGACATGAGTAATGTGTCTCATTTGCCATCGAAACACATCCTCGGCCGTCTTACCTGTTTGGAGAAACTTGTGGAGACATTTTCCTCCGATATCATTCCACAACCTGGTGAGGAGTCAACCCCAAGTCCTCAGCCCCTGATGGCCGTTGTTAAATTCATCTTATCAGCAGTGACAAACAGTCACAGTAGGATTTCCAAACTAAGTAAGAGGATATTTGCTAATTTGTGCAAAGCTTTTGTTCACATGCCACAAGTCTTTGAGGAAGTCTTGGCAGTTGTGTCCAGACTGGAGCCAGATACTTCAATGCGTCTTGAAAGAAGAATGCATAAAATAATGGATGATTTTGAGACTGCCAGGGATGCAGAAGCAGAAGTTGATGATACTTCTGTCGCAGATAGTGAAATTACACTGCCACCCTCGCCAACAAGGACAGTCACCGCTGATCCTCCTTTGAGCGATACAGCTGAAAACCAAAGGAAAACTCTTCCTAGTAAAGTATCTAGAAACTCTAGCAGACCTCACATAGACATGACACATGTAAGCCCCAGCAAATCAAAGTCTGGGAAAAAGAGGGAGAGCAGAACTCAATGTAAACAAGATGGCAGCCCAAGGACCCCAAGTCCACAAGGTGCTACCAATGACGAATTGTCCGATTTATCAATATCGCCTTTGTCGCCTCGTGGTGGCGAACCAATTTCATTCAAATCGGAGGTCACAACTCCCTCAGTGTCACCTAGACGGGGACCATTTCAGGAAAAAGCTTCAGATATTGCAAACTGCAAGGAACAAATTGAAATGGAAGAAGCAGAGGCCATTGCTGTTGCCATGGAGACATCTTTGACCCAGAGTCCTTTGCCAGTTGTTCCTGGACTTACACCCATGAAGGGAACTGATGTCATTGTGCATGTACAAAGTGAGGTAAGATGTTGGTGCAGTCAGATTTTGTACAGTCAAGATTAAAAATATTTCAAGTCGCCAATCTGTGTTTCAGTAGTGTATTCTAGAGGTTGACCCCTTTTTCCATGCCAATTTTGATATAGCAATGGGTTGTTTTTTCCCAATTTTCTCAAATTTGTCGAAAAAGTAGTCCAATTTTCTCAATCGGAAGCCAAAGTTTTCTTGGAAAATTAGTTGAATTTTCTCAATCTGAAGCCAAAATTTTCCAAATTTGTAAAAATCTTGAGGAAAATGGCAAATTTGTGTTAAATTTGGCCCAAAATTTGCATCTCTGGTACAGCTATGGTTCTTCTTTGGCAAAAATTGGTATAGATATGGGTGGCACGTCCCTACCGAAACCAAATTTGAGACCCCCCGGGGGAAAAGACATAACTGTGTCATCAACTTGCTTTTCGCATGTGCCAGTTTTTACCCCCTTGTGCTTCGTGAGTGCAATAGCGAGGTTTAGATGCTATACACGATGCACGTATGTTTACCCGAAAGACTGAATTCTTTTGTTGATCAATCCATGAACAAACGAATTTCACGGTCCAAGTACAAGCACGCACCTCGTGCAAGGTGTCTAAACCTGACTATTACTACAGCTACACACATACAGGGTTCATGACTTGAGACTTTAGTTTGTAACTAAAACTATACATTTTAAACTTTTAATACTACATTACTTAATATAAAAAAATAAAACATTTCTGCTTTTAAAATGTATAGAACATTGCTTCTATATTTCTAGTAAAAATGTATACTACATGGTTAGAGGCAAAGCAGGGTACACTTTTTTCTTGAGGTGATTGTCTACAGGCCTATCACACCATACCACAAGGGTGAGGGGAAATGGGCTCGTAGGCAGTACTGAGGGAAAATATTGTGCCTATTTCTCCGATATAAACCATGTAATATTTTTTTTTCTCATTTATATTTTATTATTCTTCTTGAAGACACATGCATGCATACACTACAAGTGATACACAAATTATGATATACATCCAGATAATAACAATTGATTTAAGATTTAATTTAACCAATTTAAGTGTATAATATTTGACCACCTAATTGTTAAAGTCCAGAATTATACCAGTACATACTTATGCTACTGGTATATACATGTAAAGGTTCATGACCAGATTTAACTACTTTTTTTTTTTTTTTTTTTTTTCGTGAGTGCAATAGCGAGGTTTAGATGCTATACACGATGCACTTATGTTTACCCGAAAGACTGAATTCTTTTGTTTGATCAATCCATGAACAAAAGAATTTCACGGTCCAAGTACAAGCACACACCTTGTGCATGCATGGCATCTAAATCTGCCCACTGTGTAGCTGTATATGCCAGGTGTGTACTTGTGCAATGTGGAATTCTTTTGTTCTATTGATCCATGAACAAAAGAATTCCACATTCCAAATACAAACACACACTTCGCACATGCATGAAATCTAAATCTACCCACTGTGTAGCTGTAGATGCCATGTGTGTACTTGTGCAATGTGGAATTCTTTTGTTTGATTGATCCATGAACAAAAGAATTCCACATTCCAAATACAAGCACACACCTTGCACATGCATGAAATCTAAATCTACCTACTGTGTAGCTGTAGATGCCATGTGTGTACTTGTGCAATGTGGAATTCTTTTGTTCTATTGATCCATGAACAAAAGAATTCCACATTCCAAATACAAGCACACACCTTGCGCATGCATGACATCTAAATCTGCCCACTGTGTAGCTGTAGATGCCATGTGTGTACTTGTGCAATGTGGAATTCTTTTGTTCTATTGATCCATAAACAAAAGAATTCCACATTCCAAATACAAGCACACACCTTGCGCATGCATGGCATCTAAATCTGCCCACTGTGTAGCTGTAGATGCCATGTGTGTACTTGTGCAATGTGGAATTCTTTTGTTCTATTGATCCATGAACAAAAGAATTTCACATTCCAAGTACAAGCACACACCTCATGCATGGCATCTAAATCTGCCCACTGTGTAGCTGTAGATGCCATGTGTGTACTTGTGCAATGTGGAATTCTTTTGTTCTATTGATCCATGAACAAAAGAATTCCACATTCCAAATACAAGCACACACCTTGCGCATGCATGGCATCTAAATCTGCCCACTGTGTAGCTGTATGTGCCAGGTGTGTACTTGTGCAATGTGGAATTCTTTTGTTCTATTGATCCATGAACAAAAGAATTCCACATTCCAAATACAAACACACACTTCGCACATGCATGAAATCTAAATCTACCCACTGTGTAGCTGTAGATGCCATGTGTGTACTTGTGCAATGTGGAATTCTTTTGTTCTATTGATCCATGAACAAAAGAATTCCACATTCCAAGTACAAGCACACACCTTGCGCATGCATGACATCTAAATCTGCCTACTGTGTAGCTGTAGATGCCATGTGTGTACTTGTGCAATGTGGAATTCTTTTGTTGATCAATCCATGTACAAAAGAATTACACGGTCCAAGTACAAGCACGCACCTCGTGCAAGGTGTCTAAACCTGACTATTACTACAGCTACACACATACAGGGTTCATGACTTGAGACTTTAGTTTGTAACTAAAACTATACATTTTAAACTTTTAATACTACATTACTTAATATAAAAAAATAAAACATTTCTGCTTTTAAAATGTATAGAACATTGCTTCTATATTTTTTTTTTTTTTTTTTTTTATTACATCATATATTTATTTCAATAACCAGTTAAAATGCAGCTTCCAAATATTTCAGCTCTAGCCCTATTCAGCCTTAGGCGACGAAAATAAAAAACCCTGTTTTACGAGCCCGACCGACCCTGATTTTTCAGTTTTGCAGATTTTTTTTTTTTAGTTTTTACAAAAATCATGTAAAATCAGCCTGTTTTTAGCCCAATTTGATCAATTTTGGCAAATTTTTTTTAGAAAATTCGTTTGTATTTTTTTTTTCATTTTTTCTCTTCATTTTTCAGATTTTGGGGCTATTTTAGGCCAATTTTGAGCTCCAGAAAAGAAAATAATAAAAAAAGAAAAAAAATTGCCCGACCGACCGACCCTACTCGAAAGGTCCGCTCGCCCGTAAAACAGGGTTTTCTTTTTTCGTCGCCTAATGTTATTTTCATTAACCATGTAATATTTGTTTTATTATATCAGACTGTGACTCTGGGGATGAAGATGTAGGGAAATAGTGCAAACTATTACTTTTAATATGAATTGGCCAATGAAACAACATGATTTGTTCATGAATATTAATGAGTTTTAATAATATTTATTTTCTACAACAGAATGGAGAAGATACTCCAGATGGCATGTGTTACTTAGAAGGAGAGCATTGGGTAAAGGGAGCACTGCTTGGTACAGGAGCGTTCTCATGCTGTTACCAGGCCAGAGACGTCAGGACGGGTACCCTCATGGCGGTCAAACAAGTGTCATTCTATCGCAACACGAGTCGTGACCAAGAGAAGGTAGCCAAAGGTTTGATGCGGGAGATTAAGCTGCTAGTGGAGCTAGACCATCCCAACATAGTGCGGTTATTGGGGGCAACACAACATGGCGGCCATTTTAATCTGTTTGTGGAGTGGATGGCAGGTGGATCTGTAGCTACCCTGTTGTCATCTTATGGAGCTTTTGAGGAGTCTGTAATCATAACCTACATAAGGCAACTGCTGATGGGAGTGGCATTCCTACATGAGAAACATGTTATCCATAGGGACCTTAAAGGTATGTATGATGGTGTTTGTATATTTTTTAAGTGAACGGGAGGACACATAAATGCTTTTTATGTCTTTCAAACTGAACATGCTATTATACATGTATACATGCGCTGATCAGACAAACCAATGAAATGTACTCTTTCTTGATTTATGCACTGATACCTACCTCAACACTTATTCTGCCCATCTAAGATGGCCGCTTACTGGTGGTGCCAAATTATGCAGAATTTACACCTGTTTAATTCTGAATTATTAAAATACTTGATTAGAATTACAATATTCTGATTGGACAGAGTTGCTTCCAAAGTTTTATAACAACTGATAATAGTCCTTCACATGAATGCCTACAGATTTAGTAGGGGGGCCAATGAACAAAAATGTGCTCTGATCACATATGATCTTCCCGAGGGCTTATTATATTCGACGAAACGAAACAGGCTCAGTGCACCCATTGGATTACACGCTTTATTCCGTCAGAGTATAAAATGTATGATAACGAAATAAAGCGTGTAATCCAATGGGTGTGCTGAGCCTGTTTCGTTTCGTCGAATATAATAAGCCTTCCCGAGTCAAGGTGCGCAAATTCCACCAGTGGAAGAATTTATCCGTTAGTAGCCTCAATCACCATTCCCTTGACAATGTAAATATAGTATTTTGCTACATTGTCCTGGACCATTTCAGCCAATTACCATGTTGTCACTGAATTTTCTCCATCCAGGTGCCAATTTACTTTTAGATAGTACAGGACAACAACTCAGAATAGCCGACTTTGGTACCGCCGCTAACATGGCATCAAGGGTCACGGGGTCATCAGAGTTCAAAGGTCAACTCATAGGAACTGTTGCCTTTATGGCACCGGAGGTATGTATTAACTAAATGACAAGTGATTCTATTTGGTCATATTTGCATATTAATTTGTTTTTATATTTGTATATTAATTTGTTTTTATATTTCAATATTAATTTGTGTTAATATTTGCATAATTAATTTCAAACACCAATTTCAGCATTTAATCAAGTGAGTTAATCAATCAATCAATCATTTCATCTGCTTTACCTGGATGAATAGAAAATGTCTGCATATTTTGAAATAGAACTCAAATGGGGCAAATATCTCAGTGCTTTTGATCAGGGAGTGAAATGCACAATTTCACAATATTGGCCCATTCAAGATGTATTCTTTGATATGTTTAAATCATCTATTGCATGTATTGCCAAAGATAAAGGAAGTTGTTTCTGTAAATTACATAGGCTCCAGATTGTGCCAGAATGGGTCAAAATAATATCAAATTTGCCTGAAATCACATTTTTTCCCAGGTCTAGTTTCCATGGACCCTATCGGGAGTGTTATGCAGCCCCCTAGACCCCCTGTCACATGTTGAGCCCAATAAGAATTGGTCTTTAAAGGTCTAAAGGGGAGGGTTAATAATGGACTGGATTATTTGGAGCTGAGCAAAGCAGTATAAAATATTGTTTTATTTAGAGAGTTCTATACAAGATTTGTTTTCTTCTAACAAAATGTCATTATTAGATAAGTAAGGAATACTTAAATGACCATTTTGAATGATATAATGATTTCTCAGGTATTGCGGGGTGAGACGTATGGTCGTAGTTGTGACATCTGGAGCGTCGGTTGCTGCCTCATAGAAATGGCCACAGGGCAGCCACCATGGAATGCATCAGCCATATCAAATCACTTGCAACTCATATTTAAGGTTAGTGTTAATAATAATGTACATCTGTTTCTGTATCTGTTGTCAGTAAAAACTCCTCATATGCTTATTTTGTGCCGGTGTTCTAAAGTGATGAGAAAAATTTATCTTTATTTTCTTTGTGGTAACTGGTTTGGGCCATTTAATGACCCCCCGGGATCACTGGTGGCCCTGATGAATTTAGCAGCCTTTAAGGAATAGAGTGCATGTGATGCTCCTTTATTCTATAATGACCTCTGAATTCATCGGGGTTACCAGAAATAGCCCAACCCATGGTAACTGGATTCCACATGTTGGGTGGCTTGTGTTATCATGACAGGTGTATGTCTGTATGTGTGTCTGTATGTATGTATGTCAGTGACCAAGTACTAAATTTTCTTGACATTAATCATATTTACACAGATTGCCAGTACTCCAGGGCCACCTCCAATCCCAGAAAATCTTTCACCCGGCATGCGTGATTTGACTTTAAGATGCTTGGAACCCAAAGCAGAAAACCGAGAACCAGCAGCGGAGCTTTTAAAACATGCTGTATTCACTCGACTGTGATGTGAAAGGTGACCTGAGAGACCACTTTTAAAATATATTTTGCAGTGCCTTTGCTACTGTGGTTACAACATGCCTATACTCAGTCTAAACAAGAATACATATGATTCATCAGCTATTTCCATACTTAATAATCAACTTGCATAGTTGTTGAATTCAACAGTACCTTTGAGCGGTCTTCTTCCTAAATATAAACCTTTAAATAGAGAGTTTAATGTTTTCATTAAGGGTATTTACAAAGATGCAGCACTTTTATTTGGTTTTGTATATGACCATAGTGACTTTATGAAGAAGTAATATATGATTTTTGTAGGAAATAATTCTAGAAATAATTAAAAATATATAATGACCTTATGAAACGGTATAACTTGCAGCAATTCCAATGATTTCCACTCCTTATACATACTCTGTTATGTTTGCTCAAGTATACATAGAAGAGATACAGAAACAGCATGGTCTAGTATCTGTGTTAGAGATTATTTTGTCACATATAGGGTATCTCTAACACAGATACTATACTATGCTCTCTGTGCATCTTCTAAGTATATGCCAGCACACACAACATAGCCAGTATCAGGAAAGATTGGAGGTGCATCATTTCACCTGGTCATTTCCATGCAAGTCTCATATTTTTGTGAGGTTTGTGATTGTTGAGTTTTGTCCAAAGTGTTATCACTGTTAAAGAATGAAAGATTTCAGATATTTTGGACAAAAGCTACACATTCACAAATCAGACAAAATCATATAATTATTTAGCAAATTGATGAATAAATACTACGGCTGGTATTCTGAAAGGGAGTCTAACTTTAGACCCTGGTTTAAAAACCAGGGTTAGTCCTACAGGAGAGGACCTCTTTTCTTTCCAACATACTCCAAAAGTGTACTGTAACGTTGTAGAAAATTCCTCCTGGATGGACCATTCACCCTCCAGGAGGAATTGCCTCCCTGTTACATTTAACTTTCACAGTATTTTGAAAGGAAATAAGTCCACTCATGTAGGACTAACCCTGGTTTAAACCTGGGTCTAAAGTTAGACTCCCTTTCAGAATACCAGCCTACAACTACAACTCTTATGCTGCTTTGCTGAAAAGCACTGTAGTTATCAAGACCTATCATGGATTTAGAAAATATGTGAATTTGGCAGGAAAGCTTCAAAGTGCAGGATAAGTCTCTGGGTAGAATTCTCAATAAGTTACTTTTTAGCTGTAGATTGACAGCAAAGGAAGAAACGCAAGTGTTCCAAGATACGATTCTCCATTCAATTACGGTTGTATAATGTCCGAACGGACAGTAATGACTACAATCTCCGATTCTGTCCTTATTAGGTTGCTTCTGGTCTTAGAATTTGCAGGGTATGTTTAGGATACTTAGTTGTTTTACATAAATGCAAAATCTGATTTTGATGATTTTTTTCGGTTTACTGATTTAGCAAATCACTGATAGTGTTCTTTAACCGCCCCAGCATACCTGCACTTTGGTAAGCATTTCTGGATTGCCCCAGGTCAAATTCCAGTTGATTTTTCCCAGTGAAAGTTGTTCCATTTTTCCGTGACGGAACTAACTGGTTTCAACAGGGGGGGGGGGGAAGGGGGGGGGGGGGGGGAGTGTTTTTCTTCTGTGTGTTTTTGCCGAGTTTTTTTATTTTTGGTGGACTGTTTTTAACTGTTTTTTAAAAAAAACTATGGCTATGATTTCAACTGGTCAGTAAAAACTAGTTTAAATTGTTTCATTTTCCGTCACGGAATCGACTGATTCAACTGGATTCAACTGGATATTCTACTGGGATCAACTGGATTTCAACTGGTTCCAGTTGAAACCAGTTCATCTGGGATCAACTTGAATTTTGACTGGGTGGCTAATTCCATCATATTCATTGTCATACCCAGTAAAAGCATCTCCAAATACCTTGGTAAAATGGAAATTTTCGTCGCTACATAATTTTCGCGTCTTTCGCGCACGTCTGAGCTATCGCTAAATTAAAAACACGCAATTTTTATTTTGTGTGTAGTCTATGTAGTATAGCTGAAAAGAGCAAATTTAAAAACAAGCAAAAATGTTAAAAATTACAGAAACGCGAAAAATTACACGCGCGAAAATTATCCCTTTTACAGTATTTCAGCTCTAGCCCTATTCAGCCTTACCACCATTCTTACCATATTGCTGATTGGCTCAAAAAATCACATAAGTGCCATTGTGACCAATCAGCATCACATACATAACTTCATTCTGATCAATTGGCAGGTAGTACTCATGTGGTAAAAAAAGGAGCAGAACCGCACAAAATGCTGGCCGTGTGTGTCTGCTCTGATTACATTGCATGTAGGGACATGCAGACAATCTATTGTTACAGAACTGGGAAGAATTTAGTATTGTGCCACCATGCACCCTTTGAATTCGGCAGCCTGAACAGAATAAACTGCATGTTGAAGGATGTGGTGACAGAATACTGAATTCATACCCAGAACTGTATTATGGAGAAAAAAAAACTATTTGCTTTGTGACAATCAATATAAATTTTATGTGGCGTATAGCCCTCCCACTTTGACATGGACATTTTAATAATTTGTTCATTTTTTTTCAAGTATCACTTTATAAGCTATATTTTCCCTTGTGCTGGTACCATTGGTTGCTGTGATTTTTCATCTGCAATCAGTATTGCCCATACCTAACTATTTGACAATTGCATGTTTTAAGATCCTGTCAACTTGTACTCTTGGTGCACTAGCCATTACAGAATAAAGGTAACTTCAGACTTCATTTTCTTCTCGGAGTTAAGAAGTTTCCCCTACTAAAAATGGAAGTATGTGTAGTCCATTTTCCAAGAGTCCAAGGAATCAAAGACAGACTACAGTATTACAAAGTGAGTCTCCATGTGTGAAAAGTTCCATTATTCCAAAACACTTAATGCTCGAGGAGCCTAATTTTATTCTCCAGGAGCACAATTTGTTGACAGAATCTCAAATATACTTTGACAGTTGAGTTACTGTGGGAAGTGACTGCAGTAGTAGGAGGCAGTATTTTGAATGTTTAGAGATGGGCAATATTACTCTCAAAATTTCAAATAGTGATACTGGTACCAACATAGAGGGAAAACACAAAGTTAAAACTATCATAATTCATGTAAATTACATGCAGTATTGTCTAGTTATATGTGATTCTGTTGTAAGAATTTTAAAAGTATTCCCAAAGCAAGTGTGTTACTGTAGATGATTGCCAACTCATTGTAAATAATAGTGTTGCCATTATTGTAAATAAGAAATTATTTTAAGTATTTGGAAAGCGGTTTGATGTGTGAAATAGAGCCAGTGTACAGGTAACGCAGAAAAGATGTGAGGACATTTTTATGCTGAAAGTAAAATCACAAGTGACCTTCGTTTTATCTATTTTGAGATGTTACTATTATTTTGATGAATTTTCATCTAAAAAAGCAGTAAATACTGGGTAAGGAAGAAAGAAAACAGTTCAGGCAATGTTTTGGAGAAGTGAAATGTTATTTATATTTTAAAGCAATTTGAGTGTTTTTATACCACTGGGATACATGACTTATCGAGAGTATTCTGGCTACCAGTACATGTTCAAATAAAACTAGGACCATAACTTACTGCCTTCTGTAAAATGGTCTCTGCTTCATAAATTAGGCAAATGTACACAACTTATTTTAAAACACCTTGATTTTGTGCTAATCAAGTTTAAAGGCTGACTCAGAGATTTCCTGAGGAGGGCGCCCTCAATTTCCAAAAAATCGTGTTTTTACATGTACATAATGCTTGGCCATATACTAATCACTGTGTGAAATTGCTACGCTTAAATCGAATTCCTTCATAAAGAAAATCACAACTTTGTTATAAAATTCCGGATCCGGAATTTTTGTTATACACAGTATCCTATGGGACGTAATACTACATAATAATGTTTACTGCATCAAAACGAAAAATCCGATTCAGCTCAAATTTCGGAATTGTACATTTTAGGTTACTTTCTTTAGTTCTAGTTGACTATTTTTCATTATTACACAAAAAATAATATTTCGAAATCTCTGAGTCAGACTTTAAAGGTGCAACGAGAGATTTCGAGTCATCCATATTTTCTGTGATATGTAGAGATTTCATATAGATAAGACGCTCAATGGATTCCCTCCCTTTTATTTGGTTACAGAAATAACTTAAAATGAAAACAAATGGCGATTTGTTTATGCTTATAATTCAATAGAAAACATAGGCTGAATTTCGTATTTGCTCCTATACGAAATTAAAAATTTCACAATTTTTGTACCAAAGAAACAGTTCTCAGCTTAATCCTTTCAGATGGGGATATTGTGGATATAAAGCTTTACACCAGTGCCAAAATCAGAATTTTCACATTTTTTCGGGACACCTGTTATTTGAAATCTCTCGTTGCACCTTTAATGAAGAGAATCGATAGAAAACTATTTTGCCCACTGTCAAAGAATTCCTTGTTTTGTTATGCATGGCTGCTTCCTGGCTTGTTTGGGAATAGGCCAATCAGAAGGCGGCATTGCTGAACCTTTGGTATTTGCGGTCGCTGCGACGGTCATTCAACCATCTGACATACGGTCATCCATAGGTTGGCCTTGTTGTTATCAAATTTGATTTTTGTGATGTGAAATAATGGATTTGCTACAACTTTCTACAAGGACTGAAAAAATTATGGTATTCAAAATTGTCAAAAGTCATGGTATTCAAAATTGTAAAAAGTCAAAGAATTTGGATTTAGGTATTGGAAATTTCAGAAAATTGCCAAAAGTCATTCAAAATTCAGATTCTTTTTCCCCATTTGCAGACAAAGAATGGGAGAGATGTTTGGATGAAGCAAAATTTGCTGTTTTTTTTTTTTTTTTTTTTCTGTAAAATGGTCTGTGCTTCATAAATTAGGCAAATGTACACAACTTATTTTAAAACACCTTGATTTTGTGCTAATCAAGTTTAAAGGCTGACTCGGAGATTTCCTGAGGAGGGCGCCCTCAATTTCCAAAAAATCATGTTTTTTACATGTACATAATATTTGTCCATATACTAATCACTGTGTGAAATTGCTAAGCTTAAATCGAATTCCTTCATAAAGAAAATCACAACTTTGTTATAAAATTCCGGATCCGGAATTTTTGTTATACACAGTATCCTATGGGACGTAATACTACATAATAATTTTTACTGCATCAAAACGAAAAATCCGATTCAGCTCAAATTTCGGAATTGTACATTTTAGGTTACTTTCTTTAGTTCTAGTTGACTATTTTTCATTATTACACAAAAAATAATATTTCGAAATCTCTGAGTCAGACTTTAATGAAGAGAATCGATAGAAAACTATTTTGTCCACTGTCAAAGAATTCCTTGTTTTGTTATGCATGGCTGCTTCCTGGCTTGTTTGGGAATAGGCCAATCAGAAGGCGGCATTGCTGAACCTTTGGTATTTGCGGTCGCTGCGACGATCATTCAACCATCTGACATACGGTCATCCATAGGTTGGCCTTGTTGTTATCAAATTTGATTTTTGTGATGTGAAATAATGGATTTGCTACAAGCAGGGCAGGAAAAAATGCATATTTCCTGGGAAAATAGTCGCATTTCCCATGGATTTCCCACCACTTTTTTATATATTTCTTTGTCTGAAAAGTCAAAATTTCCCTCCAAATGGTCAAATTTCCCGGGAAGGAGCTTCCTAGATTCCCCACTTTTTCCCACCATGGCTACAAGGACTGAAAAAATTATGGTATTCAAAATTGTCAAAAGTCATGGTATTCAAAATTGTAAAAAGTCAAAGAATTTGGATTTAGGTATTGGAAATTTCAGAAAATTGCCAAAAGTCATTCAAAATTCAGATTCTTTTTCCCCATTTGCAGACAAAGAATGGGAGAGATGTTTGGATGAAGCAAAATTTGCTGCGTGTTTCTATGAGCAAGTCACTATGAGCAAGTAAAATCTCAATTACCTTGTAGGCCATGATGCCAAAGCGCAAAAATGCTCGGTAAGGACCAGGTGCGCCGCCCTGGGAAGTCATAATTCTTCCGAATAACTTTCTTAAAATTACAGAAATCAGTTCTACGTGTGTTCCTCACTTCTGTATGTGCACATTCCGAGTAAAATGAATTTTACTGTCACTCCAATTTAATGCAACTGAATATCAGTGACTAAAACGGGTGTATACCCAGATTCATTGACTCCACAAAATCATTGGGGGCTATTGATAAGTAAATCCGCTCGGTATGTAGAAGACCAAAACGATTCATAGATTCTTTTTTATCTGGAACTGCAGAGTCATTGTTATTACCCACGCAACTGAAAAGATTGCAGGTGCTATACCATCACCCCGATTTAGCTTAAGCTATTTTCTTGACGTGGAACACAATTACCCGTCCTCTTTCACCGATAAATAAAGTTAGAGGTTCTACTGTTTGTTCAATTTTCTTTGAACCTATATTTCATCTTTTTTTCGAAAGGGAAAATAAGGTGAACAAAGCCAATGAGAAAAAAATTGTTTGGCAAAACTGTGACCTAACATCTTGGTGCAGAACCAAACCCGTAACTTGCCGTGTAACCCCATTTCTATGCAATTTATTGGTTTCATAGCAGAAATCGAACATCATTCACCTATATGAAATGCATGTGAACCGGTGCCGAACAAACTTTTAATTGAATAGAAAAGAGGTCCAATATTAATATGATTAAGTTATGGGTGTTGGTTCTGCACCAAGATGTTAGGTCATAGCTTGCCAATCAAACTTCTTTCATGATTTTTACTCATCTTCATGTTCTTTTTGAATAAATGATGAAATATACGATCAAAGTTATTAAACTCCCAACAGAAGTTTTAGTTTTATTTTATTCGTGAATGAGGCTGTAGTTCAATCTAAACCGGGCGGTGAAAATAATTCAAAAGCTTTTAGCTTTATTTTTCAGAATGTGGATAAAACTGTTAAACATTGTGGTAATGTAGAACACATTTTGTCACCCATGTGCCTCTTTCAGAGGTTGACTTTAAACCAATTCTGACACAGTCATGAATTCGGAAACCTTAATGGAATAAATATGTGCTTTATTCCGTGAAGGGTTTCCAAATTCATAAGTGTGTCAGAAAAAGTGTGAGATGGGTCATGTTACAGAAACTCCCTAAATTTAGGGGAGTCTTCCACAGGAAGTATGGATTTCAAATGGAATGGCCCATTGGGTAACTATACTCTGTCCAGCTTGAAGAATGAAGTAGCGACGCGGGCATATTCAATGTGCCGACTTCAGTGTGTGCACATAAGCAAAGCGCAGGCGCACGGCAATTGAAAGGCGACACCCCAGTGGGCAATTGTTGGAACATCCAAAAGACTTTGAGAGTTTTTAGAAATTAACATCGAAAATGCATTTTGATTAAACATTGTTCTTTAGACATTGATTCAATTGTCATTTTCGACGTAAATTTCTCAAAACTCTCGACCCTTTTTACGTGCCAATGCCGTTTTGATGTAGAATTATGCCCGCTGGGACTGGGTTTCCACATGTGTCATCACCTCGTATTTCAGACCAGACATAGTGTGCATTACAATTGATTAGCTCATTGGATAATTATGTTGAAATACCCCATCTGTGTAAAAATTAGTATGGAGTATGGATTATAAATGTATCACCCATTTGACATTGAGTTCTTTGTCAATCGGTTTAATTCAGTCCATATAGAACAAGTTACCTTAAAATGTATTTTGTTATGAATATAACAAAACTAATATGCAGTTGTACTTTTTAAACACCTTGAATGATCTTTTTACCAGGATTTGGGAAAAGTAGGAGGAAAGATTTTTTATTGTGTCACCACCCAATGTATTCAGCAGCATCAACGGAATAAACTGCATAAATTCATTCAAAATGGGATTATATTGATTAGATACAACCAAAGATTATCTAAAGGAAGATGGGACACTCTCCCTATTTTGTACGGCAAACGATGTAACGCTTCTACGTCAGCAAATTACCTACCAGACGCCAAATGGCGCTATTCTCAATGTAGCAAGCAGACCGGGGGCCGGCCGACCGCGGTTTGTCAAATTTTGAACTCGCTGTTCAGTTAACACGTAAGCACATTTTTGGTGGAAGTCGGGGGGACAAAGGGACGAGGTTGTCGATTTCTTAATGTCCTTATAGTGCTAAGGCAAATCACAACATATTAACATTCTGTCTTTCCTTTGTCTTTAGGAATTGGAAAAAATGAAAATTTGTTATAAATTCTGTGATTAAGTCAAGCAACCCCACAAAAATAGCATGTTACTTTTGAACTTCGCACCATTGCTCCACACAGTAAAATATGCGATGTCGTCGCTTTTACCTACCAGACACTTGGAGCGTCCTTCCCCATGGAAGCCTACTTCCGTTACACAAAAATAGGGGGAGTGTCTTATCTTCCTCTAGATAATCTTTGATACAACATTTATCACAGAATTTCAAATATAAACTTTATATTAAACAAAGTCATCTATTAAGTGTACTTAAGTGTACAATTTTCTATTAAGTGTACTTAAGTGTACAATTTTCTATTAAGTGTACTTAAGTGTACAATTTTCTATTAAGTGTACTTAAGTGTACAATTTTCTATTAAGTGTACTTAATTGTTCCCAGTAATGTATTCTGTTGTTTAATTGGACATTTATATTTGTACAGAAGAAGTGTACTATTTGTATATTATTTGATCTAGTTTTGTATCAGTGAAGTTTGGTAATAAAAATACCAGTGATGTGAAACATGAGACTTGACCAGTAGTTTTATTATGTTGTGTTTCAAAATGATTAAGAATTGGTTCTTGAGTGAGCTGCTGATGTTGTGATAGCCCGGAAGAAATGCCACGTAATAGTCTTGGAGCCACTTCATAGTCCATATTTCTGCACCATACAATGAGATAAGAGAAGATATCAGTAGCTTCCACAATGCATTGCTTCCATTGGAAGTTTTTGTACAGGTAGTCATGTGAATCGTCAAGCGCTACTGCACAACGTTGTACAGCGCATGACTGATCAATTGTAATACCTCATTTGAGTTTTCCCATGGACTTCTATATGAAACATCTTTTTTTCCCATGAAGGAGCAATCTTGCCTGGTGATGAATAATAAATAGCTAATTGCATATGAACAAAACAATATGTGCACGAGTCACCTTTAGTATAGACTGCCCAAAATCACCCCAAAATTGCCTGTACTTCTAAGTAGAGGACTTCACTACAATTTGAATATGCAACATGTAAAAACTCAACCTTTGCACAAACTTGTGGGCCCATAGGGCGTAAGGTGAGCATATGGTTGAAAAATGGACATTTTCTTTACCTTCAGCTGTCCTCCAATTGCGTTCTTACTTGACATGAATAAATATTCATGACCCACTTTAATACCTGCCGCGTAAGCAGAAGGGGGAATTTGGTCATAGCAAAATCATTATTTGTTGCATTAATGAGCTCATTTGTATATTGCTTGAGTGGCTCATTTACAAAGGCGAAACTTCTACCTGATCCCAAGTCCAAATTGACAAATTCGGTATGTAGGTCAGGGGTGGATACACGTAATACCCATACACTGTCGTTTCCTCAATCTGATGCCAAAGGTTTTCAATTGCTAAAAAGGTTGAAAATTTTGAGGACAAAGTGGCCAAACTAATGGTGAGCAGTTGGGTATACAGCACACATAACACACAACAAACTACCCTTTTAATGTGGTATGCTTGGTACCACTGCTAATAAGTGGAAATTTTCGCGTAGATATTTTGCGATTTTAACAGTTTTCCAAATGCGCGAGAATTTAATTTCAAGGTTTTGACATCAATGCAATACAAATCTATTGGAAAAAGTTACTTCGCGAGTTATTTTCGTGTTTTATGTTCACTCGCAAAAATTCGCAAAAAAGAAAACCTCGCGAAATTTCCACTTTACGTATATTGTGTGTGCTTTATGTACCTGGACCGCTCACCATTAAGTGTCAGCTTGCGGTCTGGTTCGATCTCGTGCCAGTGCAGTGTAGAAAAATGTACCTTCTGGGGTTGTTCGGTGTTTGTCGTGATGGTTGTATAAAACATACTCTTACCAATCGCTAGTATAATGCATACCCTGGGGTCCGTTCGTGAACCTCATGCGTAAACCCTACGTGTATACTAACCATGCGTTGCTCCTACATAATAGCCTTTCATTATCATTTACACAGTGCTTTGGATAAGTTGATCCACTCAGGCCCGACATAGTATGCAGTAGACTACGAATGAGTTTTGGGACGAACCCCCGTCATAAATACTGCTCTTAGGTCGTGTCATTACAAATGCTGTGCAGAGTACCAATCTCTCTTGGCATTTGGCCCGGCACTTCTGTAATTTGCTGTGGGTATGGCCACTCCTGCAACAAACAGTTCTTCATAGTATGACTATTATTTACACATCATGAGATTCATGACAAAATCATGCTATTTCATTGGCTGGTCCGATTACGCGTGCTATTTCCCCAGGGAAATAGATTGGATTATTTCCATACCACATCGTCCCCCAGAGTCACAGTGAGTGTAATAAAAACAAATACTACATGTTTTATATCGGAAATAGGGCACACTATGTTCCCTTGGTACTCGCTACGGGCCTATAAGCCATCACTATTCGGGTTCGGGCTAATAGGCCCGTAGCCAGAACCTCGGGAAAAATAGATAGCACTATTTCCCCTAAACCATGCTAGTATTGTATAATGCCGTACAAATACCAGGTGGAGAGGAGTACAAAGTTAAAGAGACATGGCACATTGAAAAAATAGTGCGCCCTCACGATTTTTCAAAATCGATATTTTTGCATGTTGTAGGATTTTATAGACAAAAGCCCCTCACCGAAATGATAAGACCACATCAGCTCTTTATGGCGTAAACAGAACGATTTTATAATTTGCGTACGCCAGCGACGGCTAAATTCAGCAGACAACGAAGAATGGCGTAACACAAGAACACGCACGCGTATGCATGTTCCACGCATGCACACTGTTTGATCGGGCTAGAAACCTTTGTGGTTTTAATATCAGTGAGTACGAGGTCAAAAATATTCAGGTAATACACCACATTTGTGATTAAAGTTATGGAAAACTTAAAAGTGGCTACAAATTACCTGGATTTCTTTATCCTCATATCAAATGTCCTATCTGTTTTTGGGTAGTTATTTTTATGTGAAAATCTATCTCTGTTATTCCAATGGCCAGGACTATCATTTTGAGAGCAAATTGAAGAAATTTAATATTGTAAAATGTGCCAGGTTGCTTTAAAGCACCTTAATCAAGGGCAAAACACATTGGACACAGCGGGGCTCGAATCCAAAACCTTTTGGCCAAGTGGTTGAACACTCAATCCAATGGAACAAATATGACCTCATGAAAGAGCAGCTTCAAGACAGACGTTGTTCATAAAAGATGGTAATACTAATGGTGGTATAAAAACTGGCGTATCCAGACCTGCCTTTACAAGGGGGATCCCAGGGGAGGGATGGCAAGACCTCTAATAGCCAATAATGCTGATTTGAGTTTGCATGTTTTGGCATGACCCCTGGGGCATGTGCCATGTAAGCAACTTCCCACGATAGACACTGCCATTATATGAAGAAAATTTGATAATCAAATTTATGGATGACTGACTGACTGCCTTTCTGGAAAGTCAAGGAACAAAATAAACAAAACAAATCCAATGGAAACTTTTCCATATCATTATTGATATTCCTTTCTTCACACCCAAACAAATAATACAAAAAATTCTTTAACTTTAAACCTACATACTAAATAGAGAACTATTCAAGTAAGAATCTTAAATAATATTATGACCACTGGCAATATCCACTGAAGGATGAATGCGGTACAGAAAATATGGTCATACATACTGTGAAAATTATATCTCAAAATCTCCCTTGTATATTAAAACACCTTCCAAGGATGACAGGACATGTTTAGAAGGGCTTGGGAGTTCGACGAGGGGGTTTGATGAGGGACGTTCCAAAGACGACTGGAAAAAGCAAGCGGAGGAGGCGATTGCGTTGAGGATGGATGATCATGAATGGGGTGAAGTGGAAGGAGGGAGTAAGGGCGGATGATGTGAGGTGAGGTGAATACGGCCCACCATAGTTGCGGGGACAAAAAACGGATTTAAAAACTTTGGTGTTACTACTACTACTACTTCAATGTTTATAATGCGTGTAATTTCTTGGTAGAACCACGAGGTACTCTTTGTAGAACCAGAGTTTTCTAATTGAGAGTTGTACATGGTGTAAATCAAAGGGGTCAAGGATGCCAAAGAAGAATTAACTACATTTTGTCCCATTTTTAAAAACATCCACTTAAGTATTATGATGAGTTCGGTCCTTATTTGAGAATGTTCTTTTTCACTAGTCACTTTCGGATATTAAATTAAAAACCATTTTCGCCCGAATGGAGTTATCTTTTTATCATGCTACCTCAAAATTGTCAGGCAAGTTATTACATGCATATGGCAATTAATTGCTTGGGTGTTCAGTTAATAAATTCTGAAAAACGTCAAAACAAGATGAACTGATGAAATCAAAATTCTCCTGAAACACTTTGAATTTTTACCCTCATGAATAGTGTAGCTAGTGTTTTTTTTTCAAGTTTAAGTTTAGTAGCTGTGTGATAAAATCATAAGTAGGATTACCCAAATAGTCGTTCATGCCCTTGTGTGATTTATACTACATGAAAATATGGAGGCCAGCTGAAAATCAGTGATTTTCTGGAATAGGCATGATCACTCAGACATGACTAACGCATGGGTGTCACATGCTCTGCATAAGACAAGCATACATTGATCATGACATGACCATGGTTGTTCCACAGCTATTCCATATGAATTCAATACCCCCATATGGAACATAGCTCAATTCCAGATGTGTCTTCCATAAGGGCATATGGGATTCATTTGGAACAGCCCAATGATCTCCAACCAGCAGCTACATGTACAATATGACATTTTGACAGCACATCTAACATATCAAAGATTAATCAATCTATTCTACTACTTTAAAAGTAAAACTATGCACTAACATTCTTTTTTTAAAAGAACATAACTTTGAGTTATGTGGTATCCCTAATCCTAAAATCTTCAAACCAAGACATATAATCAATCAATTTACTGTCATTTTACATGGTCCTCAGCACATTGGTGTAATTTTAATTTATAACATGATTATAATAGTTATATTACATAATTATGTACAACTAGGCTTTCTTCTTAGTTTAATTTTATACCATTATAGCCTAGTCCATCAATGAAGGAAACCACAAACTTATTTGAAAATCGTGTTGCCATCAGAAAAAAATACAGCATTCCTCAGAATGCACATGTCGTCCGCAATGGTTGTCTATGGAGGCATAATATGAAAAATTAATCTCTGGATGACCTTTGACCCAATATGACCTCATTTTCATTTTTGATTTTTTATACATTTTCCTGCTATACAAGATATTTTTCACCAAGTTTGAGCTGAAACAAAACTGAAAAATATGCAAATGAGTTCATTATCATGAATATGCAAATAAGGGCAAGTGGTAGAGTTTAACATGATCTATCATTGCACCAAGAATGAATCAACAAATGCATACAAGAGTTTGAGGCTGATAAGTGATGCATTAACCTTTTACCACACACAGCACACACACACACACAACAGTATCTTCCCACAATGCATTGCTTCCAATGGAGATTTTTGTACAGGTAGTCATGTGAATCGTTAGAGATGAAACATTCTTAAAATGCAAGTTTGTGATCAGTACTATTACTTTAGCCATGTTTCATCTCTAACGATTCACATCAGTACCTGTACAAATACCTCCATTGGAAGCAATGCATTGTGGGAAGCTATGATATCTTCTCTTCACACACACATGCGAACACACACACACATGCACACACACATACTACAAAAGTAATCCTCATCTGTGTCATCTGCATGCAGACGACACAAAAAGCACACAGCTAAAACGTTCCAATATTTAATGTTCCTAACGATGGCTACCTTCCAACTGAGTTGGATGTTTTTGTTTATACATGCTTTACATAGAGGTTTTCTATCTTGCTTGCTCCATTTCATGGATATTTTCACAATTATATCAAATGGAATCATTATGATCCACACAAGTTACTGCTAGCAATCAGGCGGTGGCGGCCAAGCCTCATTCATATAGCAATTCACCAAAAATGTCAAAAGAAATTACAGCAATACGGAGTGCAAACCACAAACCAATTTGGGTGCTTTGATGTGGGTTGGTCACGGGTGTTCCCATGACCTACATATGACCTTGTCCTCGTTCGTTATTAATACAAAAAAATTCAGAAATAACCCTTCCAGTGATTCTTCAACTCCAATGGTTTTGGAATAAGAAAATATTCCTTGACAACATATAAAAAATTCAAGAATTTTTCGTCAAGATTTCCTTTTACGTGTTAAACCAATGGCGACGTCTGAAATTGGGATTTTTTGGCCGCCCTCCCCTGGCTAGCAATAATGGAATTCACTGAGTTTACTGATGATTTTTACAACTTCAAGATGAGATATGTGGGACTATTTGGCTGGTATTCTGAAAGGGAGACTAACTTTAGACCTGGGTTTAAACCAGGGTTAGTCCTACAAGAGGGGACATTTTTTCCTTTCAAAATACTGTAAAAGTTAAATGTAACGGGTGAGAAAATTCCTCATGGATGGGCTGGAACAGCCCATCCATGAGGAATTTTCTCACCCGTTACAGCACACTTTTAGAGTATGTTGTAAAAAAAAAGTCCCCTCCTGTAGGACTAACCCCGGTTTAAACCCAGGTCTTAAGTTAGTCTCCCTTTCAGAATACCAACCTTTGAGTTTCTTGAGTTTTATAGGATCTCTACAATGAAGTGGCTGCCCACCCATGTTGATCAAAGCATGGTGTTATTAGAGCTTTTTGCACTGCGCAAATATGCCGATTAGTCTCTTTTACAAGTAAGCCTGTGCATGTTTATTTGATGAAGGCATAACAGTAATGCATGTTTCAGAGTTGGCAAAGTATATGAATTTGGTGGCTAATTTGCAATCAAGAATTGATCACAAATTCAATTGATCTTCAAGAAGCTCAGTGTGAAAGTCTGTTATTTGCATCATTTATAACTGATAAATTATAACATATGTGTACAGAGCTCTGCAAGTACACCGATTTTCATCTTTGGTATAAATTGTGATGGATAAATTCAAACCAATAGTACTAAATGGGATGTCCAATCTGGCTGGTCAGTGAGAAAAAAATCAACATACCAAAACACAGGAGACAAAACCAATGTGATTTGCATATTATATACATCATTCAGATACAATGCGCTAGGAATGCGATGAACAATGATTGAACTTAAGACTTGCAGATTTAAAGGTGCAACAAGTGATTTATTCAATTCATCCATATATTGCGTCATGTGTAGTGATTTCGTAGAATAGACACTCAATAGATTTCTTATCTTGTATTTGCCTACAGAAATGTCTTAAAAAGTGGAAGCAAATGGCGATTTTGATTTGTTTATATTTCAATATAAGAGTAGACAAAGGCCGAATTTTGCATTTGGTTCAATATGACATTAGAAATTTCACAATTTTTGCACCATAGAAACAATTCTCAGCTTAATCCTTTCCGATGGGGATGTTTTGATGGAAAGGTATACATCGAGATAAAACTTCAGTTTCTTTCAATTTTTGGCATAATTACAGTATACCCTTCACACCTCTTGTATCACATGTTTATTCCATTGTTACCATAATAAAGTATATGAAAAGAGTATGTGCAAAGGGTAATAAGTAATAATGCCCATTATTTAGCAACCCCTGATATGTGAAATCACTCGTTGCAACTTTAAAACCCCTTGGGGGCAGCCTTCCACCTAGCCTTGTTCAAGGCGCTCTACCAACTTTATTCATTAGCTTTCATTGTTCACACGTCTGATATAAATAATGCCATCATATAAGGAGTGGATCATATCCCCCTCTCTCTAAAATTAAAAAATGTTGAGAATTCACTATATTAAACACTAATTTGAGGTCTCCATATTTTACCGGCCTATGTTTCCATGCGTCAATAGTCGAGTTCAATAGTTCAACTCAGTCAAAGCGCCTTATTCATTCTGTCAGGCTTTTCTGCATTTGCAAAATTGATAGTTTATAAGGGAAGGTCAAACCACAAAGCAATTCAATCAAGGCTGTTGCCCTGAGTAGCACACCACTGCACCTGACCAAACATCTATTGGTGGTTTTATACATAGCCTAGTAGGAATCCTGGATCCAGCCACAGTGTGCAGCAACAGACCAGGCATGTAACCAATTTTTTGTTGTTGTTATTTAATCTTTCTCTAGACGGGTACCCTAAAAAAGCTAAGCCCTGATTCCAAACACAATATTCAAAATAAGTGAGAATAAATGTTAATTATGCAGTAACAGTGGAAAATAACAAGTTTGTCATGTTTCTTAGCAGACATCTTGATCAAGGCTACATACCAAACCACCTTTCTTACAGATCGCTGATAAGGCTCATTACAGATATAACATAAACATGGGACATACAGAGCGATTCCTGCTGTATTCCTACCATCTTGAATGTGATCCTCTGAAGTACTAAAGGGACATAAATGGCATTAAAAAATTGACACAAGAGAAAAGGACCCTTACTGAAAAATCACTTCAACGAGTTTTGAAAACAATTTGGATGTTTATACATTCTGTAAAAACAGTAAAAAACAGAGAGTTCCAGGGGGTGAGGGTGTCAGTCTTGTGGCAATTTCTGGAAACAGGATGCTGACATTACTGCCAGCCTTTTCCAAACTTGAACAGCAGTTGTCATCAGCTTACAGACCATGCTATTGTATATGTGCTACTCCCGGCTATTCACTTGCCAGATCATATCTTACTACAGATCCTACAGAACAATGCGCCTGATCCATGTTGAATGCTTTTGAATTTTGTCGCAAAACATTCTAGATACACTGTAAATTCTTGCAAGGGATGTGACACCTTGCCTTTCTGTTCCATGAAATGCCACAAGCTGCCAACCCCCCCCTAAACCTCCCAATTGTTTTCAAACTCGTGGAAGTGATTTCCAGTAAGGGTCCTTTTCATAATGTCAATTGTTTTCATGCCATTATATCCATTTAATCTATACTCTTTGGGGCTCATCATGATGTGACTCTGCATTCACTCTAGCATTTCAATTGTCCCATCTTTATTTGCGTGTATTTCTAGGGTACGAAACCCAACACATGCAATGACGTCACCCTCTAACTTAAGATTGAAAAAAATGTGCATTTGACTTTGGTATCATAATAATGGGTACATTGTAGTTAACTGGGAATGCATGCAAGTGTACCTATCAAATGGTGCACACCAATGTTAAGAATCTGGCTGTGTAGGCCTACTGTAATGATGGACCAGATTGGGTCTCAATAGCATACCAGAAATCTTGTGAGCTATAACAGAGGACATAACAGAGGACATTTATGCTGTAGATCTTCAGTCTGGTAGAGTGTGTATTCTGAATTCCTACTTGACTTTGGTATCCTTATAATGGGTACAGTCTGATTAATAATTTGTTGGACAGAATCAAACACAAGCGCGCATGGACTATGTGAGCCAGTAAGAACATCGCACCTCGTTTCCCAATGCGTAATTCGTTAAGTATGCGCCAAACCTCTGAGTGGCTTGTTGCACTTACGCGAGGTGTGCGTATCTCCTGTCCAAGCAATTTTTAAATCCACTGTAGTTAACTGGGAATTCAGAGAGTACCATTCAAATTGTACACACATGTACAAAAATCTGGCCTTGTAGGCCTATGGTTACTTTGGATCAGTTTTGGTCTCAATGGTATACCAGAGATATTGTCAGTGAGTTATACCCCAGGGCAGAGATGCCAACATTGGAATTAAAAAAAAAAGGGAGATTTTGAAGTCCATCTGAGAATTTTTTTATATTACATGAAAAAGGAGGAAAGTCTAAATTTTGAAGGATCATAATTTGACAACTGCATCATGAGAGAGCTCTTTGAATAACTTTCCTGAAAAAAATATGGAGTTCTGCCATCTGACAGTCCCCATTTAAGGAACTGTCAGTACATGACTATGAACACAAACCACATGGAGAATATTGTTTTAGTACAGTAGAACATTAAAAACTTTAAGTCTAAACTTTAAAGGCTCATAACTTGAAAACTAAGCTACCTATGCACATATGAACTGCATCATGAGCTCTTTAAAATACAGCTTTTCCAGAAAAAATGGACAGAGCTCCGCCGTCCGACAGCCCCATTCAAGGAACTGTCAGTAGGAACTAAGTCCATATAGAGTATTTTTTATGTACATGAAAAGTATCAAGGCCTGAACTTTTAAAGCTTGAAAACTTCAAAACAAAACCGCTATAACAATGCATTGTTTGTTGGTATATCCCTTTGCACCATTGCAGTTAAGTAGTTAACTAAAATACCATCAAAAGACATTTAGCATACAGCAGTTAAATGGTTAAATCAAAATATTAATGTGAGTGAACCATCCAAAAGTCGGGAGAAAAACGATGTCGGAAACCAATTTAACAGGCTTTATAAATTGAAAATATTTCAAATCTATGTTCTTTTATTCACTCTGAAAGATATTGCCCTCTTTCCTTAACTTTATTGTTCTGTATTTATTTATTTTCTTAAATATACGGAAAATCGGAGATTTGCTGGCAAAACTGGGAGACGGGAGAACAAACGAAAAACCGGGAGTCTCCCGCGGAAAACGGGAGAGTTGGCATCTCTGCCAGGGCATAACAGAGTGATACCCCTTGCTGTACTACAGTTTGGTAGTGTGTACTCCAAATTCCTAAGCTGTGCATTTGACTTTGGTATCACAATAACAGTACTAGTTAACTGTAAATACATAATCGTGTACACCCATATGAACAATCTGACTGTTTTGTCCTTCTGTCACTTTAAGTTTGCATCATAATTGGTCTCAATATAATATCAAAGGTATTGTTAGCAATTGATGCCAAATACATTTTGGTGAAAAGGGTTACTGAATCTTGTGTTACATTTATGTGACAAACATTGTAGAGTGAGAATCACTGGTGTAGCCGCACTATGTGGCCCTAGGCAGGCAAGGCCGAGGAGCAAAGCCGAAGGCCGAGGTCGCGATAGTGTAATATACAGTGTCCGAGGCCGAAAGTAGTGCTATCACTGGTGTTGCTATTAATGATTTGAAGAGCCTAGCTACCTTAAAAAAATAAAACAGTTGATGTTACACTGGACTTTGCTGGTTTAAGTTGTAAATTGCTTCAACAAGTCCTATAACTGCAGGATAAAAATAAATAGAATACACACTATTTAAGTAAATTACATCAAACATGTTTTGAGGGTGAGTTGTCAATGCAACAGTATACAGATACTAGCTGTGTATGTGTACCAAAATTCCATGAGGTTAAAGGTGCAAACAAGAGATTTGAAATAACAGGTGTTCCTCAAAATGTGAAAATTCTGATTTTTGCACTGGTGTAAAGCTTTCAATAAAAAATATCCCCATCTGAAAGGATTAAGCTGAGAAATATTTCTTTGGTACAAAAATTGTGAAATTTCTAATTTCGTATAGGAGCAAATACAAAATTCAGCCTATGTTTTACATTGAAATATAAGCAAATCCAAATCACTTTTTTTCTCTCTTTTAAGACATTTCTGTAGCCCAATACAAAGTAAGATATCTATTGAGTGTCTAATCTATATGAAATTACTATTATGACACAAAGATTTTGGTGGCCCTCAAAATCTCTCGTTGCACCTTTAAAATTTAGATTTTTCTATTTCACAAGGCAAAGCCGGGTGAAATGGAAGAATCCATATTTGACATATTGATATATAGGACTCGAGTCAAAGCTGGTGATAAAAGTTTTACTGTTTGTGCTTCAAAGTTATGGAACAACCTTCTTGTTCTCATTAGGCAGTCAGTATCTGTAAATGCCTTTAAAAAGGCACTTAAGACACACTTGTTTCCTAATTGATTTGTTTTTCATTATGTTATATTTATTGCTCATTTTCTCACTTTCTTTTATTGTAAGTGCCTTGAGCCTTTGGGGAACGGCGCGTCATAAATGCTAGTTGTATGTATGTATGTATGTATGTATGTATGTATGTATGTATGTATGTATGTATAGTTTACTAATGCACAAACAAAACAGACTATATTTATTTTATATAAAAATTAGAAATGATTTTTTCCTCTCATGCTGTGCACTGGTAAATAATATCGCATGGCTCAAATCAGTGCCATCACCCCCCTGAGAACTACCACCCACCTATGATACAGTCGGTCTGATTGGCTCAGTACAAGGGCAATTCCCCCCATGAGATGGCCTTCGATTGACCAATCAAAAATCTATTCTTTCTCTCTTTGTATAATATAAATAACACCACTATTCTAATGCCCATGATATACTAAACAATCACAAGGAGCGTAGCGTTTTTATGACATCACTTCCGTCGCTGATTGGAAAAGCCACTGCCGATATTTAATCGATAAGTCACTAGCATACCCAAGTGACTTGACGCAAGCCAGGGATCTGACGCAAGCATTGACTTGATTCAACCTCCCCAATCGCTCCGACCTACGCTCCAGAGATTTAAACGTTGACCCCTTGGGTAACCGTACTCATTGGCACTTATGTGAAAAATGTGACACCATACCTAGCATTGATGTTAAGGGTCCATACTAACTACCAAAGGAGGGTCAAACCTTTTCTGTAGGAGGGGGACGATGTGTGTGAATAGGGTATGAGGTTTAACCTGGGTCCATGTTCCTGCTCTAACTACTTCCCTCCTGAAAAACCATTCTCAATATCTCTTGCCTTTCATAATACTAATAATGCATACTGCATAAAACTAAAATTTCGCGGTTCTCGGCTTCGCGCTCGTTATATTAAAAGAATATAAGCTGTGGGCCGTCCCATGATCTTTGACCCTGCACCTGAACCTGTGCACCTCATCAACATGAGGGATCGCATGGTGTACCTATGACACACTCGTTTGGTTCCAATTGAACTTCCAAGGTTTTCCCAATTAGGTCAATTTTTTACATTTTTAGGCCCCTTTTTCAACTTGACCTCACATGAACCTTTGACTCTTCAAACATGACCTTGACCTCATCACATATGGGGACCGTTTTGCACCCCTGACAGAAGTTTGGTTCGAATTGAAGTTAACTTTTCAATTGAGGTAATTTAAAAAACTTAACAATTTATGACACCACCATACACACCACATACTACATACACACGGCACAACGGATTGCTAGTGGTCCTGCCCGCTATCGCTGCGCCCACAACTAGTAAATAAACTTATAGTTACAGCTAATCATTTCAACATTATTTTTAAATGAAGGGTTCCACTGTCAGCATCTGATTGCAATGCCAGATATCAGTACACAGATTGAAACCATACTCCACATATTCCACTACTATTATTGATTCTTTTTGCTTTATCGATGATATTCAGCTCTTTTTTTCATTTGAGTATTTACACACCAACCTTCTTGCAATAACTTGTTGTACTGTGAAAAATTAAAAATCCTCCAACTGCATCTATGCCCAAATTAAGTAATTAATATAAGGCTGTGTCTTTAATATCTTGGAAACCTGACATTATGACCTATGCGTTGCATTAATTTTGAAAATGAAAGGTTCCTTATATTTTCATAAAGAAGATGACAATTTGATGACAACACCCCTCATCTGAGAGCACGTTTGGTCCAGTGAAAGTGCAGGACTTGTGATCATTTGACTGTTCAATCGTGAGTTTGAGGCCCGCCGTGGTCAACGTACTGTGTCCCTGGGCAAGATATTTAATTTATCTCAATTGCCCGCCAAAACAATTGACATTGGGGAACTGTTATGGGCGATATTACAATCTTAAGTGCTGACAGGGTTGTGCACTTAGCCAGCTGCCACCTAGATGAAGCGAAAGGATTATGACAATTCCTAATGGCGGCTCTAAAAATATTGGACTATCGTGCGTAGCGTCCCTAAGGGTGGATACGTGCACATATCAAGGACATTATGATTTTGATCTTAAATGTAAGAAGCCTATTCCTCTGTTTAAATTTGATAACAAATAAACTCAGCGCAACAACGTTAATCACAGCACATCCCTTGTACTTTTCTATGTTGAATATGCAGGGGTGTATATGTGCGTGTTGCTAGGACCTTTCCTTACGCTTTGTCATGGTCATTGGCATTGCTTGGAGAGAGAGATGTGGCATATTTTCAAAATGATCCTTAGTTTTATGATAAAGCAGACCATCCAACGTGGCAGATGTGTGGCTATGGATGTATTGACACAGATGCAAGGATATGGATGATTGGTCATGGATATGTGGGCAATATCCAGTTACCACCCCTATATTCCATATTATAAGCTACATCGGGATTCCGATGTACGGACACGGATATGCGGGCACAAATGTGTGGCATGGAACTACACACGTTGTCATATGAAAATAAATCATCATAATTCTGTTTTGTTTCAGGTATAGGATTAAGGCATGCATGAGGGGAATTTGTAGACAAATGCAATGTGAGGTAAACTAGAATGTTGTGGTTCTCAGCTTTTGATCACTAGATTTATAGATATAGGTGGGCTTCGTATGATCCACGTAAAAAAAATTCATATTAAATGGAAAAAAACATCATTATGCGTCTGTTTTGTTTCGATACATGTATAGATTAATGCTGCATGAAGGCATTTGTAGACATAACTGCCACTGAGGAAATAAAACTAGAATTTTGTGGTTCTCAGCTTTGTGATCATATATTATAGAATACAGGTGGGCTTCTGTAATTATCCAAGTAAAAAAATTCAAGGAAATATTGGAATTTACAAATGAAGGTACATAAAAGAAAAGCAGAAATAAGTGCAGAGGATAACAAATGGTTGAAATTAGAGACAAGCGAGTACAATCACAAACTACTCAGTGTAGGAAATAGCACCAAATAGTTTTTAAGATATGAAAGTGTGTGGAAAAATTGTTCAGTCTCCAGCAGTTTGACAGCAGTGATGGTGATACTCAAAATAACACTAAACGCTGAAATTGGCACATCCAAGTACAGCAATTTTAACAACAATGAATAATTAGAGCATCAGCCCAGAGGTTTGGTTAGACGAAAAAGATAACAGGTATATGAACACAGGAAAATTCAGAAAAAATTTGTTATTCAAGAAATGTCACCGTTTGCACTACCCAGATTTGTTTGTAAAAATATTTTTTAAATGTTTTAAGGATATGTAATCCAACTATGAAATGCTTTGCACTTTCGGCATCTCCTGTTTATAATGGAAGGGGTCAAAAGTCCCTGTAGGAATCTATGGGACGGGGGACATTATACCCTCCCTAGGAAGGGAACCACCCTATGCAAAATAAAAGTGATATTTGGAATCAGTATCATTAATATTTGTTAATATTTTTACAAACGAAATCTTGGATTACAATGGTTGACACACTTCTGAATAAACAAAATGACCTTTAGCCTATTTTCCAAAATATATTGGAAAGGAAGCACCACACACATCTGACCCAATTGACTTTTTTACTCCTGGTTAAACCTAAGGAATTAATTTGAGCTTATATTTATTAGATGTAGAGCAGTCAAACATTTGACCCCCATAGTAACGATCTTACCCCTCTCCTGGGGTCACATGCAAACAACGGGTTGACAAAAGTTATATTTTTCTCTGAACTTCCGTAGTCAGATATTGGTATCTCGTTCGCTCTTAACCAAAAACATTCTGGGCTGCGGTATAATGTATGTTTCGGTCCAAAAACTGTACAGTCATGGTGTGCAACATCACTCTTCGAGTCTGGATGTTGCATGAAAGGCTTTTTTTTTATTTCAAGTCAGAAATTTTACATGATCATAAAAAATTCCAGTTCGGATCAAAAAATGCGTTTTGTCTTTAATACATGGGTTTCAAGTCACCCACTTGCAGGTTATAGTAGCAAATTCATGCCAGTGGACAAAAATATCAATACGTGGATGTTCAACAATTTTTTTGTATGTCCGGATTCAGCAAATCACTGAGTATCCCTTTAATATGACTCGTTGGGATGCTTTCAATAGGGTTTGGAGTATGTATTTGACACATATCTCAATCCAAGAGGGGGGGGGGGGGGGGGTTACAGCAATGTATCAGCCTTATACTACTACTGAATGACTTAAAACGCGTTAGTGAAAGTATAGAGTGTTGCAAATTTTTCAAAGTATTGCTTTTGGAAGAATTTCATCACCCTTGTAGGGAACTGTGTTGGGACAATTTTACAGTGTAAACGGCAGTATTTGGTTGCCAAGATCCAAGACACCATCACTTTTGGTAACCAAAATACACCCATGGCTCTAATTACATTTTATACTGGGATTTTTTTCAGAAACAAACACCTTATGAAACAAAAATTATTACATGTACAACTGATAAAAACATTCACAACAAACAATTAATCTTTTAAGAATCTGGTGGGTTACCATAAGGCATAAGAAAAAACTGTTGTTTGTGTAAAGACCCCATATATTTGGGCCTGTAGTAGGACTTTTTTAATAAGAGAAAAATGTAGGATTCGACTGTACAGCAAATTATACCAAGTAAACATACAACAAAATGGTTGTGTATTAATGGACAACTATGATTCAGTTTGGTTGATAATTTGTTTTTATGTGAATCAAAAGCAACCAAATTGTGTGATTTGGGTGTATTATTTTCATATATTTTCTAAAAACAGTCAAACTTTTTTACCACTTTATTTGTCCCAACAAAATTAGGGTTATAAACAAACATTTTAGGCTATGTGAAATGTCCCTTTTTAAAACATAACAAAAATAGCTATGGCTTCTTTCATTGCCACAATATGGAAATAGGTCACTCAAAAGTCAGCAAAATTCAAAATTAAGCGATGCAGAATTAGTCCCCGCCGAATGTCACAATCAGTAAATAGTCTGCTGTTTAGGGGAGTCAAGGAGCATAGTGTTCAAGTTAAATCCATTAAAATAAGTTGATAGAGTCAACTATGTTCCAGAGTTAATTTCTGGTTTAAGCAACCCCACATGACCCCTAGGAGATCTATGACCTTTGATCCAAATGTGTGATGTCACATGTGCGACTAACCCAAGGAATTGCTTACAGGAATGGATTACTGACGGGATAAAACATTTTTACTCATTTTTCCACACACACCACACACACACACACACACAAACATGCCACACACACAAAACACAGCCCAGTCATTTCATACACCCCATCTGATTCTGAACCCATCGGCGGGGAAAAAGAACACAGGAATTATGTGTTAGGTCAAAGGTCAAATGTCAGGATGACTCCACAAGATGAAAATGTCCTAAGGGCATCCTCAGGTTTTGTTTCCAGTGTTGCTATTGCACCATCAAGAACAGAAAAGAAGACCCACCATCCATGACAAGGCAGGCGTCAAAACATCTGGATCGTACATGATTCTGAACGGAGAGAAGGATTCACTTATTATGTCTGGAATCAAATCTGAGACGCGTTTTTGTTACAATGTCATGGTGGACCGCATATGCACAATGCACTTGACTAGTAACCCATCGTCTAGTAACGTGAAAGAGTTAGCGGTGATTGGCCATTCGCGAGGTCAACTGTTTACTTTGTTGCATGCTAAGCTCGGCGCAAAACCACTCACTGCGATCGAGCAGGGCGACACGTCTAGATTGATTCAGACATTATTAAAAATCAAACAATTTTCAGTATACTAACGTCCATGACATTCAGTATGTAATCATATGGACATTCAGTATTAATCATATGACCTCCATTCAGGGACATTCAATTTGATATTTATGTTGCCATCAAATGATATTTAGTTGACACCACATGATATGAAATCCACATGATAGTCATATGACATTCTACAGATTTATGTGACATCACACGATGATGACAGACATAATATTCAGCTATGTATTTAACATCACATGATATGACATCCACATGATACTCATTATGCCACATTATTTAGGTAACATCACAGATATTAATACATAACATTTTTGTAGCCATAACCTGATACATCGACATGACAGTCATGCAAACATCCGTAATAATCATGTGACATGTACATGATAGTTATGGGACAATCACATGATAGACATCACATGAATTATGGACATTTACTATTTTATGCAACAAACATGAAATATATCCATTGATCTTTTCAAAAGCACCAACGTGACATCACAGGGTATGATAATGGACAGGCATGATATTCACATGACATTCACATGACTTCACATGATTTCACCAGTGAGCCAATACAACTCACATTCTTGCAAACCTCGAGGAAGCCAAAACTGCTGGTAAATTCCCATGATGACGGGATCTCTTATGGTATACACCATAGTAGGCTCGCTAGCATCAAACACAACTCTGTCATGAACTCTTTTGCAATGGTTCGCACAATATCATCTTCTATTGGAATGTTGGCACCAGTTTCGTATTAATACAAAATAAGTACCACATAATGATAGATTTAGTAAATGGGATTTCTGTTACCTGCTCTGTCACCCTAGGGCTTTTTTTTTTTTTTTTTAACTATCCTAGACTAAGGCGGAGCCAGAAACATATTATTATATATATGAGCTCCATCTATACGCAATGTTTTAATACTGACAGTATTCAAATCATCAACAGTATTTTTGATACCCGCAATTAGTTTTGTTACTTGTTTTATGGTAGCGTATTTAGCACTAGTGAATATGCGATCCGTTACAGCGTCATGAACTTATATGCGTTTACAGATGTGATGTGATCTGGGAAATACCCCATCGCATGTCGCGCGGGAGTTTTGAAAAAAAAACAAAGAAATACCTTAAAAATCTGTTTGTTGTACTTTATTTTTTGGACGATTGTATAAGGCATAACTTTTGATCTGTGTATCATAGAAGAAAGAAGTAAAAAGTTATGGAAACTTTATATTTCAAACTTTGCAAGGATAGTCAAAACTCAAAATATTAAAATTTTTCACCATGGGGAGGGTTTTCCCAGATGCATTAACATTATGCCCAGGCTTGCTTGCTGCGTTGGTGCTCCAGTAGCTTAGCGGGGAATCGTATTCCAAGTGTAAACTATTGAAAAGGCCGCGACACACAGACGACAAAAAAACACACGTTGTGTTACATGAAGAAGAAGAATCCTACACAAAATAGAAGAGAATATACCACCGGGCATAGCAACACCAGATTGTATCTTGGTGAAAAGAAACAGCTCAGTGACAGTGTCACAAGTTAGACAAGGCTTAGCCTTTGAAGCTTGTTGTGAGTAAGTCTGCCTACCAGGGTACAGAATTCGTAGGCCATGGCAAGTCATGAAGTGACTACCATACCCCACTTTGCAACTTGTGTTGCATTTACAGTCCGCTTCATATTTTATCACAATAATAATATTGGTGGCTTTTCGGGTGATAGGAGAAATATCGCCTTTGCCAAGAAAATATCGAAACTCGCCTTCAGCTCGTTCGATATTTCATTAACTCGTGAGGTATATTCCAGATCACCTAGAGCCATCCACTATTATATAATTTCTAAAGCAAAAAGACACTGGAAACGGACCATAAATGAGCAGTGATTTGGACAAATACATGTTCCTGAATGGGGGACAAAACATAATAACTGTGATCTGGATGACCACATTTGAACTTTTACATGGTTGTCTGAGTACTTTCAGTAATTTTAGCTGGATTGACCAAATTTGGAAGAAAAAAAGACCTTGACCTCAGGTTGTGAATGAATGTGCAAAATATAGTTTCACTGTATATCCTAGTATCAAGTTAATCAGTTAAGTCTTATAAGAGTAGGTTAACATTTTACAACATGCAGCATACGAACCACAGACCTCAATATAACGCAAATGCCGTAACCATCTTGGCCACAGTGCATACTCATTTCCATAGTGTATTGTACCAAATTACAATATTATTCATTTGCATTGCATGATGCACATTTCCAGACAACACGGAAATGAGCATGTGCGTTCGAAGGGATGACCGAAAGTAATATTATAATTTTCAAACATGGTTACGGTGCCGCCTATTCTTCACCGTGGAGCGACGGCGTCTAGCTTTATTGGTTCTTGTATGCAAACAACAAACACATGCACAAACAAATAAATATGTACCAAAGTAAGATAGATGGACACAAAAATGGTTCTTGCAGGCAACTTCATTTGCTGAGATTTTCAAAATTTCCCATTTTTCCCAAAAAATTTCAAAATTGCACCCAATTTCCTGAAAATATTCTGAATAGCATGAAAAATCAATGGTCCAAACAAGTGTTTGTGTGATGGCTAGATTTCAGTGGGACCACACATTTGGAAAAGCCATGATTTGTTTCTAATGATACAAAATCTTACATTGATGGAGTGAGCAGTGAGGATGGGGCTGAAGAGGGGTGGTCCCCTTTAACTTCTTATGGACTTGCATTACAATTGCAATAGTTTTATATGCTCCAAGGACAACTAACTTACTTATTCTGAGAACTTCTTTTACACTCTGTTGTGGTCACATGTGCGACCTCAACCCAAGGAATGGGAATTACAGGAATGGGGACTTACTGAAGGATAAACATTTTTACTTAATTTACCAACACACACACACACAAAAACACCAACCAAACATGACCAACACAAACCCACCAACAGACCATGCTCATTTCATAACCCCATCTGATTTCTGGAAACTCCATCGGCGGGAAAAAAGAAAAACCCCAGAAAATTATGCTGTTAGGTCAAAAAGGGTCAAATGTCCAGGGATGACTTCCAGAAGATGAAATGTCCTAACGGGGCATCCTCAGGCTTTTGGTTTACAGTGTTTGCTATTGCAACATCATTGAACAGAAACGAAGACCCACCATCCATGGACCAAGGGGCAGGCGTCAAAACATCTGGGATCGTCCCATGATTCTGACAAGGAGGAGAAAGGATTCACTTAATTATGTCTGGAATCAAATCTGAGAAGCGTGTTTAAAAATGTAATGGGTTGACGCATATGCACAAGGCCACCTTGACCAAGTAACAAGGCGCCCTAGGTAACGTAAATATGTTGGCGCGAGTGGCCAATTCAGCAGAGGTCACCACTGTACTATGTTGGGCCATGCTACGCTCGGCGGCCAACACACCTCACTAGCGATCGGCGGCAGGGAGACCGTCTCGATTTGCTTCCAGACATAAATTAAAATCCAACAATGTTCAGTATACTCGTTACATGACATCAGGATGTAATCATGAATTCAAGTAGGTTTCATATATGACATCAATTCAGGGGACATTCATTGATATTATGTGCAATCAACATGATATTATGTGACACCCACATGATATGACATCCCACATTTGATATTTCATATGACATATACAGAGTTACTGTTGACATCACAACGAGGATGACCGGACATAAATTCAAAGCTTGTATTAAACATCAACATGACTATGACATCCCAAATGATACTCATATGTCCAAATATTAGGTAACATCACATGAATAAATAACATACATTTTTGTATTGCCAGTAACCTGATACATCGACATGAACATTAGCAACATTCTCGTAATAATAGTGACAGTACATGATAATTTATGTTGAAATCACATGAATGGACATCCACATCGATATCATGGAAATTAAATATTTAGCAACATCACCATGAATAATATCCATTGATATTCAAAAGACACCCACGTGACATCACATGGTATGATAATTGACATGGCATGATATTCACATTGGAAATTCAAGAATTCAACTGATATTTCACAGACCCACAATACAACTCACCTTCTTGCAAATCATCTCAGGAAGCCAAAACTGGGCTGGTAAATTCATTGATGACGGGATCTTCTTATGACTAACACCATAGTAGGGCTCGATGCACAAACACACCACTCTGTATTGAACTATTTTGCAATGGTTCGACACATATCATCTTCTATTGGAATGTTGGCACCGTTTCTTGATTACATACAAAATAAGTACAACATAAATGATAGAGTAGAAATTTGATTTCTGTTACTGCTCTGTCCACCTAGTTTTTTTTTTAAAACTATCCTAGACTAGGCGGAGCAAGGAAACATAAATTATTATATAATATTGAAGCTTCCATTATACCGCACTATTTTTATATTACTGACAGTATTTCAAAAAATTCATGAACCAGTTATTTTTTTGATACCATGCAATTAGTTTGTTACTTGTTTTATGGTAGCTTATTTTAAGCATAGTTGCAATTTGCGATCCTTACAGCGTCCTGGAACTTTATATGAGTTTAAATAGTGACTGTGATCTGGGAATACCGTCGCATGTCGCACTGGGCAGTTTTGAAAAAAAAAACAAAGAAAAACCTAACAATCTTTCTGTTGTACTTTATTTTTTGGAACAGCTTGTATAAACGGCAAAAACTTGTGATTGTGTATCATAGAAGAAAGAAGTTAAAAAGTTATGGAGGAAAACTTATATTTCAAAAACTTTGCAATGATAGTCAAAAAACTCAAAATATAAAATTTTTCACCATTGTGGCGGGTTTTCCAAGATCGCATCACCATATGCCCAGGCTTGCTTGCTGCGTTGGTGCTCAGGTAAAGCTTAGCGGGGAATGTATTCAAAGCGTAAACAATTGAAAATGGCCGCGTACACACACAGCCGGACAAAAAAAAACACATTGGGTTCATGGAAGAAGAAGAATCCTACACAAAATAAGAAGAGAATATAACCACCGGGGCATAAGCACACCAGAGTGTATTTTGACTTTGGTGAAAAACAACTCAGTGTCAGTGTCACAATGACATAGGCTTAGCCTTTGAAGCTTGTTTGAGTAAGTTTGCTGACCGGGTAAACAGAAGTTCGTAGCCATGGGTCAAAGGTCATGAAAGTGACTTGACCATACCCCCACTTGCAAATTGTGTTGCCGTTTGACCAGTTCAGATTTAATTTTATAAAATAATAATATTGGAGCTTTATTCTGGTGATCAGAAATATACCGAATTGCCAAGAAAATATCGAAACTCGCCTTCAGCTCGATCGTATTTTTTCATACAACTCGTGAGCGTATATATCTCATATCAACCCTCAGAGCATAAATATTATTATAATTCTAAAGCCCAAAAGAACCACTGGAAAAAAACTGGAACCATAAATGAGCAGTGATTTGGGCAAAAGTACATGTTACCTGGAAATGGGGGACATAAAAATATAAATTGGGGGACCTCTGGATTTGGGACCACATTTTGAAAACTTTTACATGGTTGTTCTGATTACCTTTCAGTAATTTTAGCTGGATTGACCAAATTTGGAAGAAAAAAAGGACCTCTGACCTCATTTGTGAATGAATGTGCAAATATAGTTCACATGTTCTATCTCTAGGTATCAAGTTAATACAGTAAGTCTTATAAGAGTAGGTTAACATTTTAACCACATGCATGTACGCAAAACCCACAGAACCTCAAATAAACGGCAAATGCCGTAACCATCTTTTGCCACAGTGCATACTCAATTTCCATAGCATGGTGTACCAATTTATTCAAAATATTTTCATTCACTTTGCATTGAATGAGGCACCATTCAAGAAACAAACACGGGCACATGAGAATGTGAGTTTCGAATGGGATGACCGAAATAATATTTATAATTCAAAAAAATGGTTACGGGTGCGGCTATTCTTCAAAGCGGTGGCGGCACGGGCATCTAGCTTTATGGTATTCGATGTATGTGCAAACACCAAACACAGTGCACACACAAATAACATATGATACCAACCGTAATCAATGATGGGACACCAAAAAAAATGGTTCTTGCAGGCAACTTCATTTGCTGAGATTTTCAAAATTTTTTCCCATTTTTCCAAAAAAATTTCAAATGCCACCCCATTTCATTAACATATTCTGAACAGCATGAAAAATTCAAATGAGTCCCAAAACAATGTTTTTGTGTGGCTAGATTCTTCAGTTTGGACCACCCACATTTGGAAAAGCTGGCTTTGGTTTCTAATGCTACCAAAGCTTACATTCTGATGGTAGGACAGCTGTGAGGATGGTGGCTGAAGATGGGTGGTCCACCTTTAACTTCTTATGGGACTTGCATTTACCCAATGCAAGTTATAGGCTCAAGGGACAAATAACTTATTATTCTGAGAATATGTTACACTCTGTTGTGGTAAACTTGTTGATTGTAAAAGTCCTGAAAGGCCAAGTGGAAAATACCATTTTAAATTTTATTATCATTGGGGAGTTTAAAAGTCTGACTCAGAGTTTCGAAATATTATTTTTTTTATGTATAATGAAAAAATAGTCAACTAGAAACTAAAAGATAGTAACCTAAAAAATGCACAACCACTTCCTGAATTTGAGATGAATCGGATTTTCGTTTTGATGCAGTAAACATTTATGTGAAAGTTATTACGTACCATAGGATACTGGGTATAACAAAAAAATTCCGGATCCGGAAGTTTATGAACAAAAGTTGTGAATTCCTATATGAAGGAATTCGATGTAAGCTTAGCAATTTAACACCGTGATTAGTATAGGCCAAGCATTTGTACATGCAACAAAACACGATTGGTTTTGGGGAAAATGAGGGCGCCCTCTTCAGGATCTGCGTCGGCCTTTAATATAATCCGATGGGCAAAGACCCAGTTGATTATATTGGATGTTAATTAAAACCAATGAGAGACATGGTAAGGAAAACTCCCAAAGTGGCAGTATTCACTCTCTTGTGGTGTTTACACAATTTGGTCAGTTTTAAAACCCCATGAGGTCTACTGGCCAATTTTATTGGTTTATACATTGGAATATGTGATATATTTAAGCCAATCCCAGAGAACCTGAATAGACAAATCTTTAAGGTTTTGTACAGATATATAGAAAGGTTTATTTTGATTGGTACTCAGAGGTATATTAATGAATGGGCGAATCAGAGGTACTGTAAGAAAGGGTAGACCCCCAGGGGGTTGAGACTGCCTGCGTTAGTCAATTCGGGCGTGTACCCAGGTACTTGGAATCATAGAATTCATCACAACCAATGAATCCTTTTTTACCAGGGGAAACCTTTACTAACCTAGTTTTTTCACCCAGTCCTTCACTACTTTTGCATGATTAGTGGAGTTAACAAACTTATGGACAAAAATTACATGAAACAACTATCAGCAGTTACTGTTTACTTGGCCCATATTAATGTCTTTCTTAAGTCAATCAGTCTCCAAGGGCTAATGTAGAGTGTAATTTTGGTGTTGTTCTATGGGTTAATCGGGTAATTATTTTTTCAGATGTCAATTCTGGACTGTCAATCTAGTAACAGATTGGTGTCGAGGGGACAGTGGTGTCGAAAATGTTATGATTTATATTTAAAAACTTGACAATTAGGTTAAACCCTTAAGTGAATTCAGTCCTGGATAAAGGACCCCCCCCCCCGAGAAGGGGTTATCCAACATTTGGAGCAGTATGGCAATGTTACCACCAATAAAGACCCATCATTCCAGGTCTTTTTCAGTTCCCATGACCCCCATTTCAGGGACCATTTCAGTTCCAGTGAACCCTACGTTTCATGTCCAAAGCCATTCTCGAAATTATACTACACCAGGTTGTGGAGTTGTTCATTTTCTGACCATGTATTACTTACAAAAATGATCCAAAACTAGTGGGCATTTTTTGTGCTCAAAAGGGCCTTCAGACACACCTAGTGCACATTAAAAAATTTCGGTGCGCCCTGACTAGTTAGCGGTCCCATGTAGCATCGGTACGACCAAACCATATGACGGTCACTGGCCGGTCCCGATCCTTGCTCATTTTTGTACCGTCCCCAAGGCTCCACTTGCTGGGAAGGGGGCCTGGATGAGGTTACTAGTTGGACATTAGTAAGTATACAATGTATAAAATAGAACAAATCTCACAATCTTGGGAGTATATTCTAATTTTATCCATTATATACAGTACGAAATGATCCAACTAGTGCTTGACTGCACACTGGTTCAACTAGGTGGAGGAAGTGGAGCGTAGTTCTCAGTTGTAGCGGGGTTCTCGCCATGTGAAGTTTTAATGGGAAAAGCGTGAAATTAATTTTGCCCCAAATATACTGCCATATATTAAAACATGATAACACATGTAACTCAGAACATCTGTATCAAAGCAATAAAAGTTATAATAAACCGGCACTCCTCACCTTATGTTGGTAAGGATGCATGGCATCCTTCCTCTTTCTTAATTGATGCCTTTGGCTGAAGGATTGGTTTGGCCCGAATTTGATTACTTGTAAGGAAGTCTTTCAATATAAATATTCTGAAAACCTGTAGGCGTCCTCCATCCTGATGCTTCCATTATATCAGAATATGTTCAACTCATAAGTGAAAAAAGCCAGATGTTGCCTTACCTTCTTAATTTTTCATAAGCATGCGGGTTAAAGGCGATGTACTGTCCAGACGAGGCCTTCACTTTCAAGCATTCAGAGTGAGGAAGTGGCCCAGCTGGAAAATGTTAGTTTTGTTGCAGGTTTGTAAGGTTTAGTTGTAGTTGATGAAGAGTGGCTTCAGAAATTGAAGATTCCATAGATTTCCTTAAGGGCAGTAAGGGTCAAGGTGGTAATAATGTCGGAGAGCTCTGAGTGGACACCAGCGTTTATCCTCCAGGAATCAGTAGTAATTCTGGGAAGTCTGGAAAGAAAAACTATAGGCTGAGGTGAATATTGAGTGGGTCGGGTGTTTTGGCCCATGAAACAAGGCACGAGGAAGTAGAGTGGCATAGTGAGAATCTGAGGATTTCATATAACTTCTTGTCTGTAGATTAACGCATGAATTTATGAACATCGTCTGGTAGATTTGCAGCATCAAAGGGAAGAAAATTGCTGTTTTTCCAGTCAAATCGAGAAGAGTAGCTGCCTTTGTCCAATGGTCCATACGGTTCGCCGGCGACGTAATGAAGGGAAGTTTAGCTGTTATATACACCCGTTATTTTAGCTATACTGTACCACATAGATTCGTTTTGGATTGCGTAATGTGGAAATTCAATCGTGGACAACCATGTGTTTTGGACTTCGATGTAAAATGTAAACACGTTCGCTCAGCCATTTTGATTCAGTGAGATTAGATTCGCCAGTGAGAAGCTCCCAAGACCAAAATGGATCACCATTGCAACCGGGATAATAGATATTTACGTGGGTGTAAATGGGCGCAGTGAGCTTCCACACGAGTGTACGCAAGTTATAGCTTAGAGATACACTAAACATTAGGCCACGTCTCCAAACAGAGGGGCAGCAATGCGGATAAACCTTGTGTTTTTTGCATCGGACGTTGGAAAGCGTCAAAGGTTACTATAGGAAAAATAGTGGGGTTGGCTTCCTTCTTGCTCCCGCGCCAGGGGAGGTAGTCTTGTGAAAAAAACCCTTTGCATTGGAAGGCGAGCTTGAGAGAAGAGCCACCACAAGACAAGTGTAGAGATTTAGACTTGGAGCGGACAATCTTTTGTTTTCTTCCGTGCCACCAACAGATTTTGCCTTAAAGGAATCAGTCTTGGATGGTCTTTCAAAAAGCGACCAGTCTTAACAACCAAAACATGACGTGGCCAAAATGGGTACAAGCACAATATTAACTGGGACCATGATTGCGTAAAAAACTTTGTTAGTACCTTCGCCAGAATTGTGAACGGTGGGAGGGGGACGTATTGCAATCAGGTTCTCCATTTATTTAAAGACAGTCTCTCACCCAGGTCTTCTCGGTCCAAAAAATAGGGGGCCAAGTGCAGATGTTGGCCGCGCTGGTCAATTTTCGTGTTGTATGCAAAACACGATACTATGGCCTATAAAGTCTTTGAAAAAAACTTATCTGGATACACGGGCTGTTGAGATGCCACTCCACAAGGTGATACCGAATAAGCTATCAGTTTGGCTGATTTTTCACTTTGGGAAAAAAGCTGTCGTCTAGTGACAGTGATAAATTTCGGTAGAGTTTCCGCATTTGAAGGTAGTTGAATGTTACTGGCACCAAGAGAGGAGGGGATGGTTGCAATGCACATGAGGATACTTTGTTCCTCCTTGGGGGTTGGATGTAGGGAAACTACAGTGGGAATTGTATGTTTTTTTGAATCTGATTTTCACTGACTTCCCAGAAAAACCATCTGTTTGAATTCGCTTAAGAGCGTGTTAAGACCCGCTAGAAAACTCTAGTATATCTATAAGGGAGATTCCTATTAACTTCGGACCATACTCCCTTTATTTGGTGGGATCTCATGCATGATTGCCCAACCTACTTCGAAGCATTTCCGTCGTGGTAATAAACGATGAGGTATCTCGTGGAACATCCTTTCCCCACCATAAGAATATTGTGTTGGTTATGCAACACATAGTCTCTGTCTCTGTAGAAGTAATCCCGAACTGGAGCAGTCTCCACCACCACTTGCAGAAGGGTAGAAGGTCTACGAAGTTGCCAGAATTTCTAAGAAGCGAGACATAAGATGAAGGGCAGGAGTAAACTTCCTCATCAGACATGAGAAAGATTTACTACTCCACAGTTTCGAAAGATTTCCTCTTTTCTGTAAGGAAAAAATTTGGTTTTCTTCAGTCCAGGAATTGGCTCCTAAAAAACTCCGGATTCTGACTTGAGATGAGATTAGATTTTTTAGGTTTACCTAAAAACCCCAGCTCTTTCCACCGTCTTATAAACCAAAGTAAACTGACTACTCAGACTCGATTAGCTTGAAGCTACAAACAAAAACATTCATCGAGATAGACCAAATATTGGGATACCCCTCCTTCTCAGAGGTTCGGCCCACTGTCTTCCCTAATCTTGTAAAGGTAAGTAGAGCAGTAGAAAGTCTGAATGGTAGAGCTCGAAACTTGGTACGAACTGGTTGTTCAACCTGAAGCGAGCCAACTTTTGATGAGGAAAAAACGGGAAACACATTGAAGGTAGGCTCTTTAAAATCCAATGTCGCACCAAAAACAGGCCCTTCTTCAACTCTTCTTGATGGACAGTGAAAGGAGGGCAAAACCATACTGAAAAGCTTCGGACGAATATATTGTTCAGAGGGGGCGTAGATTTTGAAGGATTGAGGTTTCCTGTCTTTCTTCAATGGTAGGAAGGAAACACGAATAGAATCCTTTCCCTAGGACTTCTTATTGGAAAAAATAGCACTTTTCCTAAACATCCTTCACTTCGTTTTTCAAATCATAGCCTTTAATGTCATTTCTGGCATAGGGTAGAGCAAAAAACTGACATTCCATCAGCGGTAAACTGCAAATGGGTAATCTTTGAAGTTGTTGAAGAAACCCATAGATCCGAGGTTATAGACCGCCACGCCGGGAGGAATAACTTCAGATTCCCCTCCACTTGCGTTCCATAGGGTAGGAGGAGTGCACTTGTATCTATTCTCCTACTCGCCCACGCTGGCAACCCTACGACTGGAGTAGGAAGAATAAAAAACCTCTGTTACTGTCTAGAGCCCTCATAGTTGGATTGCTGCCCTTAGAGTTCGTAGGCCCGACTTCCGGAAGGAGCCGCTGTTCCTTCTGAAGGTATGAGGAGATTAACTAGGAGCGGAAGTCCTTCTGCGAAGCCATAATCGCAAAGGTTGTACCCTATATGGTTTCTAAATGCTGAAAGAACCTCTGCGTCTGTAGCTTAGGAACTGATCAGCAGCCTAAAAACTCGTTCTTCTTTCCAGAGAGGCTAAACTAGACCCACTGTCTTCCAAACAAGATTCTTACCTCTGGGCATTAGGAGGAAACTTCTGTGGCTGTAAATTCAAGCTCAAACTGCCTTCTTCCTCCCGAGCCACTATTGGTAAGCAATTTAGTAAAAAGGCTCAGTAGAAAACAGTGATGAAGATCTCTCACAGTATAAAAGGGCATTTCAATGGGCTCACTAGACAGCTCTACAATAGGCTCCAATAAAAGCATTTATAAGGATGCTAAGAGACAAGGTTACAATCGAAGTTCAACCATTTAATTAAGGCAATCATGTTCCAAAAGGTCGAAGAATCAAAACCTCCTAGCCCTCATTCCAAGAATCAATCTATGAGACAAGGTTTGTTATGTTCTAGAAAGAACCGCCTTCAATACCGGGGCTGGAGGCATTGGCTTGGCTTGCGTAAGATTTTCATCAGACTACATCTTACGAAAAGGAAGTTTGTCCCTTACGCTTCGTTCTTTGTTCTGTTACTACCGTTTTTGGGGGTCTGGGAATCATAGGAGCTGCGAAGAATTCAAAATCTTCTTCACATGTAGGGGGGAAAGACTCAGGAATCCATCAGAGAATGGGAGTCTTCAGAAATAGCAGGAATCACATTTCAAAAAACCCTGATGAAACAAAACGGCCGTCAAAAAAGGGCGCAGCAACATTAGGAGATAAGTACTGTAGGTCTTCGAAAACTTCCGTCAGGAAAGAATCAGTATCGGAGTAAGGAGCTTCATAAATCTGGGAAATCTCTTACAATTTCGTTATCCTCAATCAAATCAGAGCCTCTCCCAAGCTATTACCAGTGCACTCTAGACTGGAAGTGCATGATAGAATGTGCAATGAGCGGAGTAGAATCAGCAGGTATTGGTTGAGTAGCCGTAAAGAGCTTAACTGGACCTGTATCATAGGAGCTGACATCGAAGGACTGGCTCTTGTTACGATGAATCACTTGTAAGAGGCATGAGAGGATAGATCCCTATCAACGTAATCAGACGTAACAACTTCATGATTCAGTACACCATGGTGTGAAAACAGACTTCCCTTATTCACAGGTTATAGATTTCTTAAACTCTAGACTTGTAGAATCATCCTCTTTAGGCCCTGAAACATAATAATGATGACAGCGTCAATGAGAATCGTTAACTGGAGGAATCAAAACAAGAGGGCAATGTCATCTATACTAGAGGAACGTTTCTTTATACGTTGAAAACGGTTGAGGAGAAGCCACTGTTTTTTAGCTTAAATGATCAGAAACTTGGTCTACTCGCTTATGAGAAGAATCTCCGTAGTTCTTGAAACCCGAAAATCCGTTCGATCATAGAAACTATATACTAGACGGGAAGAACTAATGAAGGAGAGCCTCTAATCTTCGCATAGTCAATGGCTAGGAGAATCGTAATGACTATCTACTACTTGTGTGAGACTTTGTAGGCGTAGAGGAGAAAGTATTCTAAAACTTAGAGCTATCCCTGTCGGAGAACGTCGGCAGTGATGACTGGAACGCCTCTCTGAGAAGAGTATTCTATTCATTATGGTCTAAATTAGCACTTCTCTAAGTAGAACGTCGGCTACGGAGACTAACACTGGAAGATTTGCGCAGTGGGACTGCGGGGCCCCTTGAAAGGGAGCGATGTACTAGAAGATACAGTAGGCGATCAATATCCTTACTAGTACCAGATGAATTACAGATGGAGAAGAAACTCTGTGATCTACGACGACGGCTAGATGATTGAATTGAACGGAAGGAGACGGTGAACATGCCGCTGAAGACGCAGGTGACGACCCGACGTTGGCCCGTGGAAGAAGTGGTAGTATAATTTGAATTCGAAGAATACGTTGCGCTCGACGGTTGAAACGGTGGAGGAACAGTTGAAATATTCACACCCGGAGAACACGGAGACGGCCCGAAAGTGAACTAGGCTGACGGAAGGGGGACCGGAAACCACGGTAGTCTTGGAAGAAAGAGGAGGAAATTAAATTTCCCTAAGGTAATCACTCTGCAGAACAACACAACTTCCTTCGAAGCAGGGGGAAAATCTGTCTTCATTGGCAGATATCAACCTTGCATCACATACCAAGTCTCATGTTCCTCTGACGTATGCTATCGGTAACATCGGTGGCCCCTGCCGCAAATAATGAGTCATAGCTACGGAACGTAATACACGGCCGTCAAGAGGTGTAGAGCTGATTATAAAACTATCATATACCAGAAATACTTCTATAACATTCATCACCGGTGACGACCCGGAGGGAAATGCCCTGAACGGAGATGAGCCGTTTTAGCCTTGGCTTGTCTCTTTTAACTTTCTCCCTACACACGTCAATTTCTTTTTATTCACAGAATTTCTGGAACTCCAACTCTGTCTACCCTTTGTGTAAATTACAAGGTCTTTCTCTTTATCAATTTCTGCACTTCACACACAATTCAGGCGGGTCTTTGTCTTGTCTCGAATGAACTCTTCACCAGAAATATTCGAAGTGGTTTCTTCATTCTGGAACATCTAAAAGGAAAAATACTGGTAAACGGTTGTTAGATCCGATAGGATGACCGCACCGAGAATCGGGAGTTCCAAAAAGGGTAGAAGCCAGATAAGGCAAGGAGACAAGATGGAAGACAGAAGAACAGGCACCCCCCCCAAATTTGAGAAAAATTGAGATCATCGGCAACCGATCTGGTAGACGCTGATGAGAACACAAATGACATGGTTGAACCGGGAGGCTAAGACAAGGGCGAAAATAAATATAAATAAAGCAAGGGCGCAGACACGAGACAGGGATATATCCCAAAGATGCCCTGGCGGTCTAGGGATGTCGGACTTACTAGGGGGGAGTCTAAACCTGGCCGGAATAAGCCCACTTAACACCCGCAGAAGGAGCAGCGCGAAACAAAAGGCGAGCTCGCGGGGCAACCAAGTAATATCTGATACTTATTGTTAACCGCTTCGAATTCCACTCCTTAGAAATCTCCGAATTCCAATCCTTAGAAATCTTCCGAATTCCCTCCATAAGAAATCTTCCCGGAATTCCATCCTTAGCAAACTTCGGATTTTCGGTCTAAAGAAAAACATCCAAACTTTCACCAACACATCATCATCCAAAGCTCCGACGACCTGTAGTGAGGTAGATGTTTATCAGATATTATATACATAAATAAATCGCGATAAATCGGCGATTAAAAGGGGCAAATATTATGTATAATTAACTCTACCCTTCAAATGTTCACATGTGCCCCAACTGAGAACAAAAAATGAGCGAGGATTCTTGACGCCAGTGACGTCATATGTTGGTACGATTGTAGCATGGGACCGCTATTAGGCATGGGCGCATTCCCCCCCCGAAATTTTTAATGTGGCAATAGGGGTTGTAGTCTGAAGGCCTTTTGAGCCACAAAAAATGTACTGTTGGCATCGATTTCGTAATGTATATAATGGATAAAAATAGAAATATGGGTAATTGGGTACAGCGATACTGACCCAAAGGGGTTTTAAAATTGGGGGTCTTAACAGCCTTACATGTCATCACCTCCAAGATGAGAGTGCCCCCCCCCAAAGATGGGGGTTAACAGCCATAGTGGAGTTTGTTTTATACATGAAATTAGCCAACTTATTTATTATCTTTCTTTATAGGGTAAAAACAGCTAAAAAAACATCACGGTCCGAGGACCGCTGGATGAGTGGTCTGCCGTCGCGGTTTGTGAATGGGGGGGGGGGGGGGGGGTGGCCAAAAGGTCACATGAGGTCACCCAGGTCACCCCAACCAGCCCCCTAATTAGGCTGTCCACCAAGTTACATCATCCTAGCCCTTACGGAACTCATACGGCATGCAATTTATTAAGGGTTAACATTTTGACCACAGACACAGACATACACAGACATATGACCAGAGTAATCCCTATGTGCCCTTCTGCAATTCTTGCAGATGACACAAAAAACAGAAAAATAGCAGTTACATTATATACAATAATTATGAAACACAAGTATAATTTACAGATAAAAACAAATTTGATGAAGTCACTAACAAATATAAATGTTATGTACTTGGAACACAATATTAAATTTGATGAATCTTTGACCAGAACTGGCTCACTGTCATGTTTTGCATATCAGTTCTGATTGTTGATGACAAGTTGTTCCAGGCATATGTTGCCCTGACATGAAATGTGCGCAACCTGAATTAGATTTAAATTTTGGTATAACCAATTGTTAGTAGTGTGATTTCTTGTGAGATGTGAATGATTAGCATGAAAAAATCAACTGAGTAGAAAACTAGTGATGACTTAATTGCTTAACATTTAACATCATAGAGATCTGTATTAACCCTGAGATCTTTTTTTTTACCGCGGCCGATTTCATTGGTTAAAATTGAGTTATATAACTATTTAGCCAATCAGAGACATGGTAAGACCAAACTTAAATGGTTGTACAGATGTATAAAAGGTCCATTGTGTTTGGTTTACTAATGTTATATGATTTATATCATGTAATGAGCCAATCAAGATACTGTAAGAATGGTGGTAGACCTCAGGGGATAAAGAAAGGTGGAGACATCAGCGTGGTGTCCTACTGTGTACTCACATTTCAAATGGCAAAATGTGGTGATATCGTAGATGATGTTAGTTCTTCCAACAACCTCAACATTGTTTTGATAGAGATAGTATGTTATGCCTGTCTATCAAACTTAGGGGGGGAATGGCCTGATTTAAGTCCACAAATTTTTCATCTTGATAGAATGGCCTTCACCCCAAAACCCCATCTGTAAAGTTTCACAACGATATTTCAACCCCTTTTTTAGTGAGAGCTGAAAACATGATTTTGTAATCCCCATAGAGTACCGTGTAAAATTAGTATTGGTCGACCAAAATGGGACATATTATCGCTCATAACATCCAAACTAAACATCCTTTAGCCTAGGGTAAATGAAAAAAATAGTAGCTTTCTTCTGATACCAAAATTTTGTCCCTGGGGACAAGGCCATTAGCGATCAGACCATGGACCTTTAATAATTACCATGCTGTGAAATATACTTGCAATTCTATTGCATGCCATGCATTACAATAGACTCCTTTCAAGGAAGGTAATTTATGCTGAATTAACTTATGTTTGTCCTCCACGTTATTTGTCAGGCATGCCTAGACTGCAATACATGTGCTGGCTCACCTGAACATTTCAGATGTCTGCAAGACTGAGTTGTTCTGGAGGACAGGTCTAGCCAAGTTAACCTCCTATGCAAGCAGCCTTGCACTTCACTCATGTGTGACCTCTAACTAAATTGTGCGTGTTCAAGTAGTTGTTCATATCAAGGAGTGGCCTCAAAGAAGATGTCAAAATCTGACCTACATTTGACAGGCTATTTTAAATCATTATTTGTAGTACACGCAACAGGGTTTAGCAAATACACAACCTCTCTATGAGCAATGTGGAAATTGAAATGCCGACAACTTAAATTGTCTGTTTCAGGTCCTTTTAAATTTAACAAAGTGAACACAGGTTATTCTGATTGCTTACTCTAGATCGATATATGATGATCAGCAAAGTGCATTGACCTTGTATAAATTTCAAAACCAGAATGGGTAGGGTCTCTGGGTTGAAAGTTTCGGGTCCTAGGAGATATTCTTGGTCACAGGTGAAAATACACATTTGCCATGGTACTTATCATTGCACCTCAAAGCACACAAACCACCTACTTAGCCTACAACAAAACACCCATAGTACACACACAATGCCAATATTGTAATTGTAAATATGCACAAATGCCAACATGTCAAGTTTGGTAGTCATATATGCAATTTTAACATGCAAGGCTTCTTTCTTTTGGCATCCTGTTCAGGCATGCATTGTGGTCCATGGTAGGTAGGTTTAGATGTCATGCATGAGGCATATGCTTGTACTTGGAATGTGAAATTCTTTTGTTCATGGATCAATCAAACAAAAGAATTCCACATTGCACAAGTACACACATGGCATCTACAGCTACACAGTGGGCAGATTTAGATGTCATGCATGCGCAAGGTGTGTGCTTGTACTTGGAATGTGAAATTCTTTTGTTCATGGATCAATCAAACAAAAGAATTCCACATTGCACAAGTACACACATGGGCAAATCAGACTATCCAAGTGGTATGCCATGTAATTGCTTAGCCACACAACATATAATGAATCCTTCCGTTTGAAAATTTCTCCATTCCATTCCATGCAGATTGATGATAGACTGGATGAGTATATCAAGGTAAATGAGGTAAAGTAAAGTTTTAAATCCGGTTTTTGTCCCCGTTAACAAGGGTGGCCGGATTCAACTCACATTCACAGCAATACTGCCGTGTAAGGATTTATTGGAGCAAAAGAAAATTGAACGGATGCCCTTCTTGACATCAATGTGCTGGATGGCTGCCACTAGCTCCCCAGAGCCGACGCCCTTGTAGGTAGATCTTTTTAGTTCTACCAGGGTAACCATCTAAAGCTACCCTCCTCATCTGATTTCCTTAGAAGCCAGATGGGGCTGACAGTTTAGCCGCCAACAACCGGGTTAGGCAATTAGATTGCACAATGATGATGAAATGCCAATTTAGAAAATAGAGGATGGACTTCTATATAGAAAAAGAGATATATTACTGTTCTTCAAATACATCCAATTTCTCCTGGGGAACATGAAAAACATGCAAAGTAAAAGTCAACTGTTAAAAATGGCTAATGACCGCCGTGGCTGGAGGGAACTTGTGGTTGCCTGCACTGCAGCCGAATGATGATGATGATGATGATTAGATTACTGTAGTGCTGTGGAATGCTAACAGACATGTGCGAGGCCTAATGGATAAATTACCTGCACAAGCTCATGCTTTTGCTTACCAAGATGATGATCCTGTACCAGTGCAAGTAATGATACCAGAACTCTTCTGTTTCTCCAATGGTCCACCATCAATGCATATTTCATAGTATGAAACTCTGTTCAAGAGGCCAAAACAGGTTAACAATAAAAATGTAAGAATATTTCTTTTCTTTGTTTGTTGCTTACCATGACGTGGATCCTGTACCGGTGCACATGGTGATACCAGAACTCTTCTGTTTCTCCATGGGACCACCGTCAATGGAGATCTCATAGTAAGATGATCTGAAACAATCAAGACTTCACTGATTTAAATGCTGCCAATTGCTTGTTTAAATTGCTGGGATTATTATATAGGCACTTGCAGGAAGCTGTTTTTGTCCATTGGTTATTAACCCTAACAAGGCGGGCTATATGTAACATATTTTGTGAGCACTTGCCATACACTACAATATACCCTAACTTTCATCTTGACTCTCTCCCATATGCCACAAATTACTACAAAATTTGATTGTAAATAGTTGTAACAGGTAGATGACTGAGAGGCAAAGAATGGTTGCCTTTGCTTGCTCCTCAAAGTTAGTTAGGTAGGTAGTTACGGCAGGCGGGCGAGCAGATATGTAGGGTAGGTAGTTAGGTAGATAGTTCGGTAGTTAGTTAATTAAGATAATACGCTGAATTATCCTAAATAAATTCAAATAAAATCAAAGATGAAAACTGAATAAAGGCCTAGAAAAACATTCACTCATGGAATGTCTAGACTTACCTATATACTGGCACCAACAAGTTAGTCCTTGTTAGTCCTAATTCTATAGGTTTCTTTATCTATGGAGCATGGATACACTCTGAGGTTTGAAGATCACATAAAATATATTTTAGTGTAAGGAAAAGGGGAAAAATGGTACATGTTTAACCTTATGTCTACAAGCTGATTTTTATTGGAAATAAATTGGGTTATAAGATGTATTTAGCCAATCAGATACATGGTATGAAAAGCTGAAAGGTTTGAACAGACAGAAGGTCTATTTTAATTGGTTACTCATAGGTTATCATGTTTTTTTTTCAGGTAAAGAACCAATCAGAGATACTGTAAAAAAGTGGTAGACCTCTGGGTTAAATAGACTCACTTGAAGTTTTTGAAACATCCTATTTACTTTATTCTCTACTTTGGGTTGCAAAGTATGGTCTAAAAATGATCTTAATTTACCAAACCCACAACAGCAGCTATGAAGTCTTTCACATAATGCACCAGTTTTGCCTTTCATTTTCCATAATAACAGGTAATCACAGTGTAACAATATATGACTAAATCTGTACACAAAGGGCATCCAACCGGGGATCATGCACAGTAATTTGCTAATTTGGTTGATATTCAATGCCTTTCTATCGGATGTTTTTCTTCATATTAGTTGAAGCATTCAAGCGCTAAGGATATAAACTATTTGTATGCATTTTATTAAGGACCTCGTACACAAATATGCATTAAGATTTTCTAGCGCTCGATTACATAGCACAGGGTACATTATTTTTGTTTTGCACGTATTGTTATGGAGGCTCTATGCATTGGCAGCTCCCAGTTCCGATGGCCCTATACAAGATGGGAAGGGTTCCAAGCTGCTGTTCACACTCACCTTGAAGACAAAGATTCCCCAATAAAGACTTTGTTTTAAGTGCCAGGACAGGATACTCTGGGCCCTGTATCATACCACCACATAGCGGTTTATAGATGCTGTTCACACTCACCTTGAAGACAAAGATTCCCCAATAAAGACGTCATTAAGTGCCCGGACAGGAAGTACTCTGGGGCCTGTATCTATATCTTCCAAAGCTGTTTATAAGATGCTGTTCACACTCACTTGAAGACAAAGATTCCCCAATAACGACTTCATTAAGTGCCCGGACAGGAAGTACTCTGGGGCCTGTATCTATATCGCCATAGCTGTTTATAAGAGGCTGTTCACACTCACCTTGAAGACAAAGATTCCCCAAGAAAGACTTCATTAAGGGGCCCCCTGGACAGGAAGTACTATGGGGCCTGCATCTATATTGCCATAGCTGTTTATTAGATGCTGTCACACTCACCTTGAAGACAAAGATTCCCCAATAAAGACTCATTAAGTTGCCCGCGACAGGAAGTACTCGGGGCCTGCTCTATAGGCCATAGCTGTTTTTAGATGCTGTCACACTCACCTTGAAGACAAAAGTCCCCAATAAAGACTTCATTAAGTGCTCCCGGGAAAGGGAAGTACTCTGGGGCCTGTATCTATATCGCCATAGCGTTATCAGATGCTGCTGTTCACACTCACCTTGAAGACAAAGATTCCCCAATAAAGACTTCATTAAGTGCCCGGACAGGAAGTGCTCTGCGGCCTGCATCATATGCCATAGCGGTTTATTAGAGCTGTTCATATCACCTGAAGACAAAGATTCCCCATAAAGACACTTCATTAAGTGCCCGGACAGGAAGTACTCTGGGCCCTGTATCTATTATCGCCATAGTGTTTATAAGATGCTGTTCATACTCACCTTGAAGACAAAGATTCCCCAATTAAGACTTCATTACAGCTTGCCCGGACAGAAAGTACTTGGGGCCTGCATCTATATTGCCATAGCTTGTGATTAGATGCTGTTCACACTCACCTTGAAGACAAAGATTCCCCAATAAAGACTCATTAAGTGCCCGGACAGGTAGTACTCTGGGGCCTGTATCTATATCGCCATAGCTGTTTATTATAGATGATGCTGCTGGTTGGAATGCCATGCGCGGTGGGTGATCGGGGAAGCTAAGTTCTTCTTCATGATAAGTCTATTGGGTCAGGTTAATCAGGCCCCCACTCGATGGTCACCCGAATTCTCTGCCGCCATTTCCACCTATTAGTAGTAAAGCGGGAGCAAAAAAATTTGGTTATTTCTTTCTAAAAACAATTTAAGATGACAAACAGAAACAGATCAACTCCGAGATAAAATAAAAGTGGAAAATATTACAGTTTTTTCATGAACAGGTTGCTTTGTGTCACATCATCTCCCACTACTAACACAAAATATCTTGATTTGGATAAAAAATAAAGAAGTCAAACCGAGTTTTGTATCAAACGTCGGATCAGGAGCCCATTTTGCAAAACAAAAATAGCAAAAAATCGGATTGCAAAAAAAAATATGTCAGAGCCTGCCGATTCTCAGTCGATGTATTGAATGAAACAAAGGGACAAAGTATTTTAATGGGTTATTGACCAGTTTTAAGTTAGAAGAGCTACAAGAGTTGCTCTAAAAGTTAACTTTCTCATCCGAAATTCCTCATCAGAATGTAGCAAGAGGAGCACACAGATGTATTACTATAATCATCCTCGCCAAGGGTTCATTGATCTTGAAAAAAATGGGCATATCATCAGATCGGATCGTAGGATCGGCGATACTAAAAAAAAAATATCAGCCCATCGGATCGCAGAGGACACCTGGATCGGTTAATCGCGTAGAAAAAAAAATACATCGGTCCTAGGAAGCTTGTGTCGCCTGCGTGCGGTTAGTGAATGATAGGCCTAACATGACCTATGACCTTGATATGTGACCTTTGGACCTCATCAACAAATGAGGGATCCAATGTTGGCAACTATGATTCCAAGTTTGGTTCCAATTGAATTCAACTTTTCAAATGAAGTCAATTGACATTTTCAGCCCATTTTACAAATTGACCTCAAACATTGACTTTGACCTTGGTATGTGACATTTACATCATCAACAAATTGAGGGTCCATGTTGCACATATGAGTATGATTCAAGTTTGGTTACATGAACAACTTTTCCAATGAGGCATTTTAATTTTCAGCCTATTAAAAATTGACCTAACATGACCTTGGACCTTGGTAAGTGACCTTTGACCTCATCAAAAATGAGGGATCCCAAGTTGCCACTATGATCAAGTTTGGTTCCAATGAACTTAAACTTTTCAAATGAGGTCAATTTACATTTTCAGCCTATTTACAACTTGAAACATCGCATGACCTTTGAACATTGGAGTGACCTTTGACCGTGGCCGTGACCTTTGACCTCGCATGGACCTTGACCTCATTCAACAAGTGGGCGATGCCATGTTGCATCTTATATCTGTAACCCAAGTTTGGTTTAAATCCATCAAAATCTGAGGATACTACAATGTTACCTTTTTTTACACAGAAATTCACCAGACATAAACAACAGACATCAACAATAGACAACAAAAGTGGACAAAGTGATCCATATGTGTATTCCTGCCTTAGAGGCAGGACGACACAAAAAGCGTTTTTAATCTCTGTGTTGAACGGGGGAATTCATTCAGATGACATTATCCAACTCAAAAACAGGCCAAACTAATCCAAAACAAGCTGAAATCGAGCCCAAGGCAAATGAAATCAAAGCCAACACAGCCAATAAGCTTAAACTAGAATTTCGCGGTTCTCGGACTTCGCGTGCAATTCAAAGAATATAAGCTGTGGGGCCCCTCCATGACCTTGAATTGGCACATGACTTTGACCTCATCAAAATATGAGGGATCCCATGGTTCACATATGACAGAAGTTTGGTTCCAATTGACTTCAACTTTTCATTGAGGTCAATTTACATTTTTAGGACTATTTTCATTTGATGTAGATGACCTTTGACCTATGCACATGACCTTTGACCTCCATCAACATTATGAAGGGATCCCATGGGCACTATGAAGAAAGTTTGGTCCCAATTGAACTGCAACTTTTCACTGAGGTCAATTTACATTTATAGCCTATTTTTAACGTGATCATGCCTTTGACTCGGTACTGACCTTGACCTACATCAAAATATGAGGACCCATGGTGCATCCTATGACAGCACCCCCCCCCCCCCCCCCCCCCCCCCCCCCCCCCCCCTGTTTGGTTCCAATTGAAACTTCAACTTTCAATTGAGGTCAATTTTAAAAAAAAACTAACATGTTAGATGCACACACATTCCACACATACATCCACACATACACCACGCAAACAGATTGCCTTAAGTGGTACTTTTCCCAGTAAAAAGATGTCGGCCCACAAAAAACAATAGAATCTCTTGAGTGCACTCACGTGAATTAAGTACTTAAGCTTTACAGTGCTTATTTTTGAAATGGTTGCATTTTTTTTCGGGGGGGGGGGGGAATGGGTGAGAAAGTGATTTTTTGGGGGGGTAAAGTGAATTTTTTGGACAAAAATCTGATATTTGGTGATTTTAGGCAAACTGAGGGGGGGGGGGAGATTTGGGGGAGCACCTCTGCCCCATGAATGCTCCTGCCTGCTCCCCTGGTGTAGCCACTCTTCTGTAGTTTGCGCTTGTATTCAAGTTTGAAAAAAGTAGTGTATAACCAACTGTCCGTGGTTGCCCTCCTTTGGGCTCGTGTGATATCCAGGATGTTGTCTGAATAACTTTTCAAATCATCCAATGTGGTCAAAGAGTAAACTGTGACCTTAAGTGACCCTAATGACCTCTGACCTCCTCACCTGTTACCTAACATACATGTAAATCCCTTGTTCTCAATGTATAGCCAAAAGTTGAACTTGATCAACACTGCACTAAAGTTAGACAACATTTTATCCTAGTGTATACCACATGCACAAGATATGACCCTAGTGACCCTGAATGCCTTTGACCTCCTCCTCAAACTGGTTCCCAACAGATAAGACCACTTGTGCTCAATGTATAAGCATACAAGTATGAAGTTGATCATCACTGCACTAAAAAGCTAGACAACATTTAACCAAAAGTGTATACCAAAAGTTGACACCACACAGACACACATACACACATCATGCTCTTTCGATTACATTGGATGACCTAAAATAGTCCTAAAGGGTAGAAACAAAATGCAAAGTATATGTTGAAGACTTAACGAACTGCCTGACGGTATTTTCCCACGGCATCCGCAAATCCAGTGGATATTTATTAGGCAAGCAAAGGATCCCTCGCCCTACAGGTCTGTGTTCACACCTAATACAGGCAAATCCGCCAGTACCTTACTGGCAGGCCATAAGAATGTCCGTCACCACCGGCTGAAACTACCATGTCAGCATTCTGTATTTTCTCCATAGTGTAATCTTGTCTTGGACCAAATCTACCTCAATGCCAAAGGATCTGAATTAAAAACAATTAAAG
>JAMKCH010030254.1:0-24913 GCA_023653785.1 Ophioderma brevispina
CACTGCCTATGGCTCCACATATATGAGCATAAGGCCAAAAAAATGTTGTCTCAGCTTCCCAATTGCGCTACTTTTAAAAATTGAATTTAGCTCATAGCTCTATGCGGCGAGGACGATATTGTTACACTTTTTTTTTTACATTTTTATTTTTTTTTTAATTTAGGCAATACTCAGTACTTTTCTTGCCACAAATTTGTCTTAAAAAGGGGAAAACTATCGGCTTTAGTGTTTACTTCATTGTGTGAAGTTTGTTTTAGGCCTTGAAGAGAAGAGGGAGTACATTAGAATGCATTGTTGTATATTTCCAAACACCATGGCGCAAATTAAAAAAAAGAAGAAATATTGCATAGGTCATAGCTTGTTTTGAAAACAAAAAAGGGACACAGCACTTAAGCTTTTAGCCAAAAGAAGCTGAGAGAAAGTTCTTTTTTCTTGGACTATTCCAATTCTAGTGCCCTTTAGCTAAACAACTTAATACTGTGTGGCCCAAGCAGTATATCCTCAAGTTTTGAAGGGATCAGCATTTGAGGATGGGGCATCCAAAACATATTTGTAAACCAAAATTGGGAGAATTTGAGGTGTTAAATGTTACACAAATAAAAACAAGGCCTTACTGAAGCATTATTATCTCCAGTTTTACTTTAAAAAATAACAGATTTTGTCCAGGAACACAGTGTCAACCTGCTACCAGAGAATTGTGAATGAGGTCAAAGGTCACATGGTCATCAGGAAGGTTTCCCAAAAAATCATAGATCAACACAGTGACTCTGGGCCATGGCTCTTCTGACTTACACAAAAGTGTTTTTAAAAGTAATATTTATTCAACTTTAGGTCAAAGTTTGAGATGGGGCAATTCTTTCTAAAAAGGGGACAGAGTAGGGGTGGGGGTTCTATAACACATTAGAGAAAATGATGACCTAAAGGACCAAACAGAACATTTCTCAGGAAACATTTTACTCAGGGGTGGACAAACCGGCCTGCCCTCAAACAGGACTGGTATGGACTCATGGGATGTTACTTCTTAATAGGTTCCCTCCCCAACTCCCCCCTTATTCGCTTTACCACACCCAAGGATCAGTAGCAAACAGGCAGAGGAGAGGGGGCCATTTCCCACCAGGATCCCTGACTGGAAAATTCAGCTCAAGCTACCGGAAAATGGAAAAGGAAAGCCAAAAAAGGGAGAAAGGAAGAAGAGAGGGGCAATGAGAGCTTGGGAGTGAGAGGAAAAAAAAGGGAATAATGAAAAGATAAAGTGTGCATGCACACCCCCCAGTGGCGGGCAGCACCAGACCTCTTTTTTGGGGGGGGGACAACAGGGGGGGCAAAAGTGAAATTCAGGGGGCAAAAGTGAAACTTAGGGGGGGCAAAAGTGAAATTCTGGGGGGAAAGTATCACAAGAGGGACTACGATTAATTATCACGATTTTCAACCATTTTGGCCCAAATCGATGATGTTTCCCAAAATGTGATTTTTGGCCCAAATCGCGGACTGTGCCCCAAATCCCTCACATTTCTTTCGGCCGGGGGTGGGGGGGGGGGGGGGCAAACTAGGGCGGGAAACAAAAACAATTTGAGGGGGTAAAAAGCTCCCCTGCCCCACCCCCCCCCCCCTGCTCTTCAGATTTTCAAGGTGTCAGTGAAAAACAAATTTGGTCAACTGGCAGCGAAATGAGCTGGAAAATTTGAAAGGACCATTTGACTGGGCCAAAATGATGCACACTGGGAAATCCATGAAATTGGGCCCCTCTGAACACTGCCCCCCTCCTGCGCCCCTGCCCAGAATGACTATTATCTTTCCAACACAAAAATGTAATGGTGACTACATACAACGTAGCAAAATGCAGAGAAACAAAAGGCAAAAAACCGTATTACGCGATGCGTAAAATAGTCCCCGCCGAATGTTGGAGCAATAACATGAACTAAATGCACTTCAACACCCCAACCCCGTCCCCAATACACCGCAACACTTCACCTTCCCACACCCCGCAAACAACCCCACCCCCTCCCCAACACCCCGCAAAACCCCACACCTCTCCAACCCCCCACAAATCCCACCATCATCCCCACACCCCGCAAAAACACCAACCCCCTCCTTAAAACCCCTCAAAACCCAAAACCCAACCCTGTAACACACCTCCCTTTCCCCAAACACACCGCCAACCCGCATTCCCGCCCCAACACCCCACAAACACTCCCACCCCCTCCCCAACACATGCAACATCCAACCCCCCGCCACCCCCCCCCACACAAACCCCGACAACACAAACCACCTCCCAAAACCGCAACACTACACCCTCCCCAACCACCGGCAATACCCCAGCCCCCTCCCCAAACACTCCACAATACCCAACCCCCCTCCCCAACACCCCGCAACAAACCCAACCCCATTCCCCAAACACCTCACCCTCTCCCTATAGCATAGTAATCTCATGTAGCGAGGAATTTTGCCTCTATCGCATGTACCGTTTCAGAGATACGGCCATTAACGATATTTAATTAGCTCATTTGCATACCTAAGCCGAAATATGCACATTAATGACAAAATGCATAACATGATGCATCATGATAGCTTTCATGCAGGCAGAATTTGGAGTATCAGATGTACTGTTCCCAAAATTATTAGCAATTACGCATGATTTTGCATATTAATTAGCTCCTTGCATACTTCAATTTGCCCGAAAATACGCCCAAAATCTACTAATAAGGTCAAGAACTCTTCAGCCCGCTTCCTTCCACCAAGTTACCATCATTATACACCTACGGAACTCCAGAAACTTGTACACAGGCCTTGGCAGGAACATTCATCATAAATTTGCAAATTAGATACTAATATCATATTGTACGGCCAAATCTAATCAGGTCGAGAACTCATCAAACCCGCTTTTGCACAAGTTAAATTTCATTGTCGCCCTTAGGACGCAGATAAATCAAGATACAACATGGGTAACATTTTTGTCACAGACGGCGGACGACGGACGGACGGACGTACGGAACGTGCTCATTTCATAGTCCCATTCCGAACTCGTTCGGTGGGGACAATAATACCTGCTCAGGTTAAAGACGTTATTCCATAATAATATCAAAGCCTTATTGGAAAATCCAGTGTCTGGCAATTCTTACACCAGCATTCCAGGGGCATAGTCACCGATGACGGCCGCCACGGCTTATTATACCATTACTTATGGCAGATGCTGTCTACTAGTACTATCACACATTGGCAATATCTACACCTCTATCTTGAATGATTCTTGTGGTTTCTAAGAAAAATAGCCAAGCTTTTCAAAAACCTAGCCAGCATATGGAGTGAGTTCATCTATTATAGTCACGCACTCAGGGTACTAATAGGTTAATCAATCCATTTTAAGTGGGCCTGCAGAAAATGCCCAAATGTTTAATCTGTTTGTATAACAACATTTTTGAACAAATAAATAACAAAATTTGCAATGCCTGACAAGTTTTTAAACATCATACCCGTGGTGTTCTTAATAAACCGCCCCCTGCTCTAATAACCTCCCCCTAAACGATTTTTGGATAAACAATTCCAGAAATGAGTTAAGCCTTATTCCCTAATCACCTGATTTTAAATAGCCCGGCACTTGTCGTAATCCATATAAATCGCTGTTGTCCTCATGCTTTTCGCTTCATGCACATCAAACTTGGCCCACGTGTTGATTATTAGCCTGGGTTGAAATCCCAGGCGCGCGCGCACTGAACACCTTTTATAAACTGGGTACGGTGATTTTTCTGGTGATTTTTGGACTTTTTCCATTTTGACTGTAATAAAACGGCCCCCCACTTTTGAAATGCACCGCCCCCGGGCATAATGAGGAACCTACGGGATTATGTAACACAAATATTCAAAATACACATGTTATATATACATTTCCAATTTGAAACAATTAAATCAAATCATCTCTTTGAAACAAAAATTGTCTGCACATTCTCACATGGCCTACCAGGTTGTCTCGAATAGGTCTCCCTCTACAAAAGCCCCCTCCACTATATTTAATTGAAAATTGACCTCAAATCGGTTTTCCAGTTCAAGAAATGTCCTTGAATGACTAATGGCTTATGATGTACTGTTAACAGACAGGCCATAGACAGTTCAGTGTCTTATGCATTTCTAACTAGGTACCTAACCATATAATCCAAGTAGATCGACATATACCTCCATTTCACAGGAAGCAGCCTGCATTGTATACAGGTGCCAATGGGAGAACAGGAAAGATCTCTCTTGACTGGCTGCTCTTGACCTGTATGATGCTATTTGTTTACTTTGAACCACCACGATTAGATTAGAAAGAATGTGAATCACCTCAAAGAATGATATGGAATACTGAAAACATTACTGGTTTCTCTTCTAACTATATGGCCTGACTGCATCTAAATGCACCCGATGCAATGTCAGATCCTGTTGCACTGGATTGTGGAGTTCCACGGGTTCTGTCAATGGCCCTACGATTTATGCTGTTCAATGCACTGCCCCCCTCTAGGATCTTGGTGCAGCTCATAGTGTTCAATCTGTTGCTGACAACCAGCTCTAACCTGAATAATACCCTCGTGACAACAAAGCAGCCTTGAAGACGTTTGAACCATGTATAGCATTATCATGTCGGTGCAATATCCAACAATTTTGTTGGAATTACAAGAAGACAGAATGTTGTAATTCTGTTCACATTTCAAAAAATCGACTAGTCACTCTCCGCAATCAGCCATCACTAATTGGTGCAATTCGTCATTCACCATCATCTGAGAAACCTAGTGTCATCATCCGACCTACTCATCACCAAGAATTATCACTGTAACAACTATACACGGCTGCTTGGCTCTCAATAAGGAGATTGGAGCAAGATTCAACAGTATCTTGATGAAACTTCACCATTAGACTGGTCCATATACCTTTGGTTACATCAAGACTTTGCTTTGTATGGTCTCCATGAAAGAGAAATGAACTATGGCTCAAGAAGTGCAGAATGCAGCAATTTGTCCTTGTCCTTAAAATCCATTGACACGAACACATCCTAACCAGCTCTTTAAACAATTGCCATTGGGCTTCCAATACCACTTCTCACTTTCAAAGCCATGCATGGCATGTCACCTATCTTGGTTTAGTAGTTTCATGCCAGCGCATTTCACCATCAAGAAACTTGAGATCATCTTCTGCTACCATTTTGAAGACACCAGTCAACTCTTAGAGTCAACTGAGGCTTTCTTCTATAAAGGTTCCAACGAGAGAGTTCACATACCAGGTGTCCCATAAAAATCAAAAGTACTGATTTTTGCCCTAGCTTCCATCAAAATTCCCATCGAAAGAGGCCCCCCTTGAAAGATTTAAGGCTTGGAAATGTTTCTTTGGTAAAAATTGTGAAATTCTAATTTCATATAGGTCAAATATGAAATTCAGCCTATCGGTTTTTACATTGAAAAATAAGCCAATCAAAAAAAAAAAAAAAAAAAAAAAAAATCACCTTTTTGTCTCTCATTTAGACAGTTCTGTAGCCAAATACCGTTAAGAAATCTATTTAGTGTCTAATCTACTAATTGAACTTACTATTATGAACCAATATTTGGGTGCCTCAAAATCTATCATTGGCCCTTTATCTAATCAGCTCACAAGAATTGAATTTTGTGAGTTTGAAAGTGTATATTCACATGTAGTTTTCATTATTGTATACATCCACTGTTTGAATAACAATATTTAAATGTTTCTCTTCACTTTCTAAAGCGCCTAGAGATTTTGCACAGATTGCTATATTACGATTGTTATTCAAACCAGGGGTGGTTTTCTTCCTCCTAACCTACTTGAGAGTGACAAGTACTGACTGTGACAACAGGAATGAGGCTATTTAGTAGCTCATCCAACCTGTCCCATCACAAGAGTCATAATTCAAGGACACTGTTTTACAGCGGTTTCTCTCTCTTATCATATGACAGAATAATCGAACTAGTATACTCTGCTTTTACCACGTCCACAATTGATGTCTGGGTTGAGACTGGGTAGTAATTTGAATAATTTGCTTCTGAAGTATAGATGATCACAATATTTACAAGAATTTTGTAGAATACATACTGTCAGCCATTTTAAGGATTATCCACAAAAAGAAAACAAATTTGTAATGGGGATACAATTCTTATTCTTTGTGTATTCTTTCAAATTACGATTTAAATGTCTGAAATGTGTTTAAAATGGATAGTCAGTGGAAAAATTCCTCTTTCAACTGATATTTTTGACTTAAATCAAATACATGGACAATACATATTTTCAAGAAAAAATGAGGGTAATAAGCTTAAAAAATATGAAAGGTTATTGTTTTGAGACGTAATAAGTTATAACCACTATGACTAATAAAATACCATGCCCAGGGCACAGTTCAGTAGCTTTCATCATCCACATGGGTTATTGAGCAATACACCCATGGGTAGAAATTCGTGCTGTGTGCGAGAATCAGTCTTGATTCCCCAACTTTAAACCAATTTTGCGGGAATCATCAAATTCGCACTACTGTGTTATTTCTAAAGTTTACGAGAAATTCACCTTGATTCCCGCAAAGCATTTACGAGAATCTTTGCGAGAATTCGATTCGCGGATTCTCGCCGAAATTCTAGCTCTGGACACCCCCCTTTATTTTAGTATGTTTTGATTACTCCAGAACATGCATGGTCAGCTGGTTAACATGTGCTCATCCAACGCTACTGAACAGAGCCCTTGGTAGATTAGTATGCCTGACCTCATAGTGACACAGGGGTAATACTACTTAATACACGTCTCGGTTCTCGAACCGCTAAAAATCCCCCTGGCGGAGCGGTTTACAAATTTTTTTAAATATCAAAGGCTGCAACTCCCACCCCCCTTAAACCCCAAATCCCCTTAAACTCCAACACCCCCTTAAACCTGGGCAACCCCCCCTTAAACTCGTGCAAACCCACCTTAAACCACACACAAGCCCCTAAAGCCCGACAAACCCCCCTTAAACCCGACAACCCCTTTAGACCCGGACAACCCCCTTAAACCCCCCACATCCCCCTTAAGCCCAGACAACCCCCCTTAACCCGGACAACGCATGTTCAACGTCCGCGCAATGCATTCGCACATGCGCGCATACGCGCATGCATGTGTGTTCACGTCTGCGCATGCATACGCGTATTATGTGCCACAAACCCCTTAAACTCAAAAACCCCCTTAAACCAACAATCCCCTTAACCCCAACAAACCCCCCTTAACCGGGACACCCCCCTTAACCCCAAAAAGCCCCCTTAAACCCCAACAATCCCCCTTAAAAAAACCCACCACCCCCTAAAGCTGGACAACCCCTTAAGCTGGACACCCCCCCTTATAACCCGGACAACCCCCCTTAACTCGGACAACGCCCCTTAAACTCGTGCAAACCCACCTTAAACCACCAACAAGCCCCCTAAAGCCCAGCCAACACCCCTTAACCCTGACAACCCCTTTAAACCCAGACACCCCACCTTAAAACCCAACAATCCCCTTAAACCCAGACACTACCCCTTAAACCCGACAACCCCCTTTAAACCCGACAACCCACCTACCCCCAACACTCCCCCTTAAACCCACACCCCCTTAAAGCTGGACATCCCCTACACCCAACAACCCCCTTAAACCCGGACAAACACCCCCTTAAACTTGTGCAAAACCCACCTTAAACCACAACCGCCCCCTAAGCCAGACCAAAAAACCCCCCCCCTTAAGCCAGACAACCCCCCCTTAACCGACAACCCCTTCAACCCCGGACAACCCACCTTAAACCCCCAACAATCCCCCTTAAGTCCAGACAACCCCCTGTAAACCCGGAACAACCCCCTTTAAAAAACCCAGACAACCCACCTTAAACCCAACATCCCCCGTAAAACCCCACAACCCCCTTAAAGCTGGACAACCCCTCCTTAAACCCGGACAAAACCACCTCTTAAACTAATCAGCGCTGAGGAGTACATGATTCCCCACCCCCCTCAAATCAAGTTTCATCAAAAATCTATATTATTGGATTATGGATCTTACAGATAGTTTGTTCACAAGTTTTTTGAGTGAAATACCCCAATTTAGCCTATAAATATGCAAATTAGCTATTTAATTAGCATATCATTCGCCACAAACCTAATCAACGCAGGAGTACATGATTCCCCACCCATCACAAGTTTCATCCCCAAAAATCGGAATTATGGATCTTCAGATAGTTTGTTCACAAGCTTTTGGGTAAAAATACCCAAATTAATCATTAATATGCCCAAATTAGGTACCTAATTAGCATATGCCACGCCCATAATCTAATCAGAGATGAAGGGAATGGCAGTCCGATCCCACCTACCAAGTTACATCCAAAACCCATAACCCTTATGGTCTTCAGTTTTCCCGTTCACAAGATTGTGTTGGAAAAATACCCCAAAGTAATCATTAATATGCAAATTAGGTACCTTAATTTAGCATATGCCACGCCCATAATCTAATCAGATGAAGGCATGGAGTCCGATTCCCACCCACCAAGTTAATCACCATAACCCTTATGGGTCTCATGTGATCGGGTTCACAAAGATTGGTGGACGCCGCCGCCGACGCCGGACGCCTTGACTGATAGCATATCCCCCTTCTGCTTTTCAATCCAGGGGGATAAAAAGTGCTTTGTGATTCTAATGCCACAGTTACCATCCAAAAAGGCTAATTTTCACTATTTTCGTTGATTAAGACAGTGCATTTTTTGTGCTCAGATTTTGTTGTGTTGCAAAAGTTGTAGCAGAAGTGACTCCAAAGGCATTGTATTCATCCTCACTCACTCAGGGTCCTTGTTTTATCTGTCTGAATACTAGTCCTGATAGCCAAACTTGAGGAGACATATAACCCCGGCCCTTGAATGTTTCATGAGCCACCCTCAACCCAGATGTCAAAGGTCAACAGCCTCAGAGGTACAACATGTAAAATAATTTGAATGCAGTGCCTATAAAATAAGCTACTACAACAGCCACAAGGTCTACAACTTGGTTAGCAAATAGGCCCCCAAAGTTACTTTTGACAATATTAATCAGAGGTCAAAGGTCACAGGACACAGGCTTTAAATGCCTTTAATTGCCACTTGGACCACATGAAACAGAGAGGAGTTCCTAGGCATCCAGTACAAAAGCAATGAGGAATGTTAACTCATCTGTACAGAAACTGCTATCTACTGAAGATAGCATGCAGTGCAAAGACATTTTTCTACAGTAAAACTAAATGATACCGATGTATCAGGATCTTTGGTAATCTTACTTCAAGGCAATCCAAACCATATCATGTTTACAAGCATGTGTATATTTCTTCAATACACGGTGATCATAAGGTTTTAGAAAAGTTTTAAAAAAACGTTGCTTTTAAGGTAAGATGGGTTAAAAAGGAAACCAAAGGCACTTTTGTTTGAAGTACTCCTTCATTTCTTTCAAACCCACAATTATTGAATGTTGTAATTGTTAAACTGTGTACAGGCCTAGCCTACATCCAGAGAAAAAAAATCCAAGGTTGTGTTCTTGAGGTATGAAAAGAATGATTCTCTATTTTTGGCTTTGTTGTTACAAACATTTCTTCAGTGAGCGCTTTGATTGTGAAATTAAGGCTTCTTGAAATGCACACTATAGTGTATTTTCCCAAGACCAATCTTCCAACCATGGGACCAAGCCGTTCCATTAGCATGAGAGGAGGCTACTTACCAAGGGAAAAATATCGATAAGTATTAGTGGATGAAAAAAGGCCACCACAAAAAATAATATGATTAACCCTATCAATTGCACGCGACATTAACAGCATTTTACATCAGACTGTCCCTGATGTACTCTACTCACCTCACTAACATTTAGCTTAGAAATATTATCAGTGTTTCATCAAGTTAGGGCCATTGATTTATAAACAGAACGTTACGTATACATAAAACTCGCTCATAGTATTACATAGACCCAATATTATTTAACAAAAAATCTTACCAAGCATACATACTAAAAAGGAAATCTTATAATGCAGGAAGTTTGAAGAAAGTAAAATAAAAATAAATGGGGCCCCTGCAATGATGGTAACTAGCCCAACACGCCATTGATTTAAAAGATTATAGCTTTGTGATTCCATTCACTTGCGATTACACAGTTCACGATTTCAAAGCCTTTTCATTTCAACTAATAGCGCAAATGGTTTGATTCCCGGCTCTTTTCAAACTGAACATTCAAAATAGCTGCTTCATTATTCAAAAAGTCTTCAGAATTGGTTCGGTTGTAATACAGGTTTGCACAGGGCAGCTTATACTACTTAAGACAGACTATAATGGTTCAGAGTTTAACATGATCGAAGGTTGGACAAAAGTGTAATTTGGACAACTGGAAAATATACAACCTGAGACAGTTACCATCTGACTTTTGATATCATCCGCCCATCCAGCACCAAAAGTCGCTCTCAGAAAAACGTACTTTAGTATCACTATGTTTCTGATGCTACCTATTTTAATCTTTAACCCCTTCTGTGCCTAAAATTATAATTCATGCCCTTATATGAGTGTGTCTGAAGACGTATTTTAGTTAAAAAAATGCTAAAAATGCACAGGGTGAGGTAAAATATATTAATAACAATTGTATATCTTGTGACACTTCAGTGGTTACAGTGTATGGAATTCACTTGTTTGAGTTGTATTATTTTCCACCAATGGGAGAAATGTATCCCTAATGGGATATGTCCATGCCCCTCTAATTCTGTTTTACAAAACAATATTGCTATTTTCCTCAAAACATGGTGTGCCCAGAGGACTCAATTAGTCAGATCAGTTCCTTACAGGCATTTATTACATCCATCAGGTTATAAAAAAATAGTTTAAAATCTCACTAGATATCATGCTAGGGTGTATGGATATCTAATCGATAAGGTCACTAGCTTACCAAGCGACTTGACGCAAGCCCCACGCAAGCCAGGTTGACTTGAATTCAATACGCAATCGCTCAGATGCTCCCAGCGACTTTGACACTGGAAGCGATTGACAAAATGGCTGCGAGCGTTTTTTCACTAGCGATTTTGCAGTCGACACTGCGGAGGCAAGTTATTCATGGGCATTACACATCACATTAGAATGTGAAAATCTATAAATTAAACAACATATTATCTTTAAAGAATATTTAGCTTATATTTCAAAACAAATGCCTTCAAATAAAGGACCTAAAGTCTTGACAGCACACCCACTTCCAACAGCTATCTTCTGAATATAGCAATGGTAGAAAACAGCTGCAACAGGAGTTACAAGACCAAGGCACAAATATATTCCAACAAACCTTGCAGGTAAGGAGAATCCCATAGGCTTACAATACACATTACTGCTACAGGCAATAGAACTCACCTTATCACACCTTGATTACTACAAAAATATTACCTGGTGATAAGGTGAACGCGGAAAGCCAAAGATATTTTTTTCTTCTCGTCTTGCCATTTACTACCATGATTCAGTAGCAACAACATATCTAATGATACATATTGACATACACGGTATCTGCCCAAACCTTAATCCTCCGAAACCCCTTTCCCTAAACTCTACAACCCTAAATCCTAATCCTGATCCAATAAACTCTAAACCTAAAATTAAAGACCACCTGAATCCAATAAAAGACAAATTGCCCTTGAAGAGACATATCCCTTTGATGATGTACAGCATTCCTCACTTTTGTTTTTGATTGATGGAAGTTCTTTATTGATTCACTCGAGGTGCATTTCACCTGGTTATTGAAGCGAAGAGAACTGCGTGAACAGCTAGTATAAAGTGACAAAGGAGATAAGTAGTCCTCATTTTACTTAATAAAGAGCAATATTCTTGCAGAAATAGTGTTCTTGTGTGAAAGGGCAGTCTACAAAAAAATGCCAGTCGCACTGAATGCGAAACGCACCACGAACATTGAATGGCAAAATATTATTGATACTCGAACGAAGGCCAAGACAAAACAAAATGTTTGTTGCATGGTCTCATCCAACAACCAATATTTTTGGGGTGCGAGGGCATAAAACAACCACCAAAGTTTGCAATTGTTTGGGGGAGGGTCCATGAAGGGAGGGTCCATGGAAGTCAACACAACAAATGCTTTTTGGCTTTCCTTTTTTTTGCAAGAAGCATTCAAGCAAATAAGTGGGCACGGTCATAGCCATGTGGCAGTGGGGACTTCTGCTCTTGGAACAGTGCCATCCTGATTTGGCCCCCCCCCCCATAAAAACTAGCATGGGTCCCTCCCTAACCAGCAAATACCTTCAAAAGCACAAACACTCAGTGAATGGAGAGTAGGGCTTATGCTAAATCCCAAAATCCAATAGGGACCCTCTACTCATCCCCCCAGTGACTCCAACAAACACTCGGCTCTCGCAAAACAACTTTGCCCCCTACTGGACGCCCCTTTCCCTAATCCACCAGGTGGAGGCATATTCTGTGCCTGATTCATTAATTTCACTTGTAGTACCTTCCTTAAATCTCAACTTTCAAAAATTTTGTAGCATCCAATGCATATCAGCAACAAGCAGTGGCGGACTTGCCGACACTTTTGATTTATTCCAAGACAGTACGTCATGGGGCAAATTCACATAAACACTGAGGCGTTGTGAAATGGTGTGTCAAATGAAAATAAGTGTGAAAATTACCACCACTTGAGGACAAGACTTCTTGCCAATAAATAGGATGAAAACTACAGCCAAAGGTACATTCTGCACTGCCACACAGGGGAGGGCGGCCAGACATCCCCAATTTCAGATGTCGCATTGGTTTACACAAGTTTAAAAGCGAAATCTTGATGAAAATCTGGAATTTTCAATATGCTTGTAAAGGAATATTTTTCTTTCCAAAACAAGTTGGATTGAAGATCAACTCCACTGGAAGGGTTATTTATTAATTTTTTGCCATGAATAACGGACGGACAAGGACAAGGTCGTATGTGGGTCGTTGGGCACCACACAAAGCACCCAAATTGTTGTGTTTGCAATTGATGGCTGTAATTTCTTTTGACATTTTTGGTAGTCGCCTTATTTAATGAATGAGGCTTGCCACCACCGCCTGCTGCAAACCAACAAGTCATTACCCCAATATCTAAGATTCTAAATGATGGGATTGTAGATGAATAATGATTGACAAGTGTTTTGTGAAATTGGAAGCTGTTTCGAAAAACTCAATAAGGCCAAGAACTAAACTTCGACGCACATAACATTCAAAATTGGATTTACACATAGGATCAAAAACAAAATTTTTGACCTATTAAGTGGGCTCTTAAAATGCAATTAAAATAGCAATCTGATATAGTGAAAACTTTTAAAAAATGCATAGAACATCGCTTATTACTAAAATGTTTCTGAGCAAACCTTGATTTTGAAAGTTTTTTTCCTGAACAAAGATCAATTTCTCATTGGCTCCCATACTATGACTTTGTCTTCATCCAAGAGTTCTGTCATCTGATTGGTTTTAAAAAGTTGGGCATAATCCTGAAATTAAATGTTTAATATATCGGGTTCAGTGTGATAGGCCGTGGCCATACCTGTGGGAAAATGGTGGGGCCCTATTAACCCTACATGTATCTATTACCTTTCTCTGCCCATTATTGAAAATGCAGCATTCTGATTGGCATTGATTGCCCGTATAAATAGTCAGCAATAATGGGTCGCCAATGCCATTTTCTTATTAAATGAACCTGGTTTTAGGTATATAATAGAAATAAAGGGTTGCAGTGGTTCATTTATGGGCTCAAATTAATCCTCGGCCAGAGAAACTTTCAAATAATGGCTCCGGCTGCGCCTCGCCCATTATTTAATTTTTCTGACCTCGGACACATTATAGTCGGCCCATAAATGACACTGCAAACCCTTTAATCTTCGTATTTGTAGACGGGTGGCGCCAGGGTAAAATCTATAGGAGGGGCGAAACATTCATCAAGAAAACTTGACGAGCCCCAGGCATAGTTACAAATTGACTGCCCACAGTGTGATAGTATACAACAGGGGCTTCTGCGGGGGGTGGTAGCCCCCCCTTACCCCCCCCCCCCCCCCCCGAATTTTCAAAATTTAGGAAAACAGTTTGTACCTCCCTGGGTTTTTACGTAATAATGCTCAAATTAGGGTTTTTTAACGCAAAATGAGTTCATTTTGTACTGTTTTCCCCCCCCCATGATTTTCTCCCCCCTCCAGGATTTTACCCTGGGCTCCCCCGGTATAAGCAAATAATGAGGGCCCCGTATTTCCGAAACTGTTTTAGCTCAACGCAATTTAGTAGCCCTAAAATCACCGTTAATTTAAATTGCGTTTAAGCACAAGCGTTTACATATTTTTTAAACCATTTGCTTACTAAACAACTTTTAAAACACATAAACAGCGTTGTTACTTAAAAAACCGCTAACATTGAATGTATAAAAGACTCTATTGTTTTTTTTAATGGTTGAGAGCACAAATTTTGTCCTGGCTTTCCGTAGCGTTTAAGCTGCCACACGAACTGGGCGAGAAATGATTATTCCACCATGCTGTTGTCAACTGGACAGTGCAATGAGCCGTGCACTTTACAAATCACACATAAAACCACTCTACACTAGCCCGTACCTATTTAAATTTCGAAGCAATTTGGCGAAGTTAAAATGCGTATAACTTTCACTCCTTTCTGGGATTGCGTTTACTTAAGCGATACGTTTATCTCACCTATAAACGTTCGCTTATCTTAAAATCGCGCTAAACACCTTTTTTTGGAATATGGGCCTACATGTTTAAGGACAGGAGGAGATTTTTTTAGGAATACAAATTTTCTCTCAAATGGCAAAGGATCGATTGTAGACAAACCACCTACCAAGAACGTTCCGACGGTTTATGCACAAACAAGTACAAAAGAAAACAGCAAACCTGTTTTGAACTGGCCTGACTATCGTAATTGCCCCCATAGAACCCGTGTCTTTGACTTTCTGTCGTGCACACAGAAAGTACTAAATCTTCATATTATTACTAAAGAGGGCGTATTCGGCGTATTCAATTCAAGTGCGATCTATACTAATCATTGGAAGCATTCCCATATTCAAAAAAACCCGGGTTTCGAAAAAAATTGGGGCGCTCTTCTTTCTCTTCTGGAAATCTCCTCATGTCTCTTAGGGGGAAATATGACACACTAGTTTCCCAAGGTACTGGCCCCGGGCCGATCACACTCGAACCCGATATAACCTCATGTAGTATTTGTTTTATTACCTTCACGTGTGACCTCTGGGGCAAGGTGCAGGTAAACTTGAACTATGGAAATAGCACTTGTAATCAGAATCGACATGAAATAACATGAATTATGTTTATGAAACTCCTGAGGTGAATTAACATATCATTGAACTCATGATTTATTTTTAAAAGCTATGCCAGGGCAAGTTCTACATGCATTTGCCCATTCCTCACATAAAAGTCCTTTCATGTATGCCTTAGTATACAAATATTGATGCCTAGGAGTGTATATAAAAAACTATATCATGAGTCAATTTTGACTTTTTTATTTTTTTCGTGTTTTTTAATTTTGACTTTTTGAAATGGAACAGTCGAAATTTGATCGAATGATATCTTTTTACTATTCCCACGAATATAGGCCTTATAGCAGTCAATATTTGTTTTATATCATGATATCACCAGTGTTATTGTTCCAAGCCATGTGATAGTAAAAACTATTACATGGCTCAAATCACTGAAATCATGATTATAAATAGCTTAAGTGTTTCCGCTCACACAGTACCAAAACTATACTTCATTCCCTTGATTTGATGCGATGTCATTGGACGTTTTTAGATTATGCAACCTCCAAACTCGCAAACAAAGACACACACACTGCACGCACATAACACCAACTATTGCATGTACACCATAGTCACGTCACAATATGAGCACGTACCACTAAACTCGCCATCAGAAATATGGCGGCATGCAGCCCTCATCATGAACGCATAAAAGGGGCAGATCTTGTATATCCTGAGCAACTCTCAAACCTGCCGCTTTGCCATGAGCAATAAAGCCAATCATTGTTTAGCAAAATCACTTACTTGTTTACGCACATCACGCTCAAGCAGAGCAAATATCTGCACGTCTTCTACAGCTTCCTAAAAATATCAAGAGGATGGCCTGCACTTGACCTACACACTCATAGAATCCACAATCCTGCCACATGTTGAACCTAATCATGTTTCATCAGATATTGCATGTGGTTAATCACTGTTTCATTTTGATAGAGGCTACTTATGATTCCAATTGCTTCGTGGGCCCACACAGAAATTATCCCGATCGAGGGGAATTGAAATGATTTACTCAGCATATATCATGAGGAGGGGTGAAATGATTTCTATTTTTGTGATCTCTCATCTTCCCATCCACTTATTGGATGTTGAAGGCTGAGAAAGAGAAGGCCTATACTAAAAATATCGCGGTCCTGGAACGCCATTGGTCCGTCCTGCCGGTCTCGTTTTGCGATGGGGCGTAAGTCACAGAGGTCACCAAGTCACATGAGGTCACCACATGTCCCCCCACCCCGCCCCCTCCTTCCACCAATACATCATCATAGCCCTTACTGAACTCCCTACAGCATGTCATATATTAAGGGTTCACCTTTTGACCAGCCAAAGGTCACATTAGGTCACCAAGGTCACATGAGGTCACCAGCATGTCACCACACCCCGTCCCCCTCTTTTCCACCAGTTCACATCATCGAGGCCCTTACGGAACCATATGGCATTCAATATATTGGGTTAACATTTTAAAACCAAGACACCCATATTATGATACGGACTTACGACAGTCCTCATTTAAATTCATGTGATTTAGGTAATCTTAACTCATTTTCTTCTTGAATTTGTTTTTATCCAACATCAATAGGGGGCGGTTTATTAGAGCAGGGGCCTTTATTAGGAACACACAGTTTTGTCATTAAAGAACCAGTTTGTAATGAGAATTGGTATCCTAACCAAAGTTTGCCCCACTGAGATTATGTAAATTGCATGGTGTAAATGGGGAGCTGTTAGGGGGTAGACATACAGTACGCCATTATAATTGGCTGCCAAATTTGAGAACATAATTGTATAAAAAAATGCAAATGGTGCGCCCGCAGGCGTAGGACCATCTCTCTGTCATGTGGCGTTTGGGGCCAGGCTCCCTCATATATAATGTTGCTGTGGGGTGTTCGCACACTCCTCCCGCACAGCGACTGTTTTGCATTTCACCCCCAGCATTTTGCTGGTACCCATTTATAACTCCTGGGTGGAGAAAGGCAAGCGATGTAAAGTGATCCTTGCCCAAGTGCACACACATTGGCGACAGTCGGGGCTCGAACCCACAACCCTATGCTTATGAGGCGAGCGCTGATCCCCTGCCCCACATGTGCCGTCCTTTCCTTTAATTGTATAAAGCACTTCATAATACTTGCATTTTGCATTAGGATGACCGGAATAAAGCGTGCATTCATGGGTGCACTGAGCCTGCTTTGGTTTTGTTTCGTGGCAAATACAAAGCATGCCATTTTATTTGAGTTATTAAAATGCTAATCTGCTTTTAATTCATTTTCTCCGATGACTCAGTGGGGGATTGGTTTTGTGTTTAGCAATGGGCCAGCTGATAAATAAAAACCAGGGGGCATATGAATGAGGATGCCTTAGCGGACTTGGAAGGCTAATTAGATTGTTATGTACATACCAAATTTCCTTCAATCATCTCTCACTAAGATCTTGTGGCTCGCTGATTGGCCACGTTCACGGTTTACTAACGCTATATATACAAAAGAAACTGAATAGCAAGAGTTGGTGTCATCCTGAATGCGGTTATTAGGGAGTCATTTTATATATGGCAGACCAAAGACTTGTACATTTGGACTCATTTCAATACATATGTTTCATTCCTACCCCCAAAATTATCTCTTAAAAAGCATAATTTCGACTTTTCCCCCAATATTTTCACTCTTGCCGCTAATAATTGGTCTGGTGCTCAATGTGTTAATGATGCATGACTATCTACAACAGACAAGAAGTAGAGCATTGAGTGTGATAATTATCTTTTCAGCAGATAAGACCTAGTTTCCCTCCCGACAAGCGACAAGTTGTGAAGTTGAAGATGAGTCTGTAGCAAGAGATACAATCCTGTAAGCTGTTAAATGGATCTGCATTTCATGTTATTGCACATCATATATGGGATAGCTGCATTATCAGCACATCGTTATCAGTCTCGGGCTCCAGTGCATCGACCGTGAACCTTATTGGTAACTATGCATATTACTCGCCTTTTCAAGGATTTTTCTTTTAATTTACAATCTTAGGGACTGCCACCACCCAGTCAAAAAAATCAAACGTTTAATACAAAGAACATGTAGGCAAAATATGACACAATGTTAGTAGGTACACTCCATTGTAGCAAAATGCAGTATGACACAAGCGAATCAATCTCCAAATAACATCAATACGCAGCATGTGGAATCACACCACTAAAAAAACTAGGTGTAGCAGACGACGTCAGTGCCGAGACAGTGTTGGCATCCGGAATATGGCCCTTGCCTAAATGAAGAGTCACAAAATGTTGATGAGTTGTGTCTTTAAATGAAATTTGAAATTAATCATAATGTGTGGACTAGTAACAAACCATTTGGGTGGTAAAGATTTTGTCTGTGCCATTTTTGTATAATTTCTGAGAGTTTGGGGAAACTGTACAATTTTAGTTTCTAGTAACACTCAACTAGGCGTGAACGTTTTGAAAACATGCAAATCTTTCGATGCTCTGTAGCTAAAAAAATCAGCCTTCATCATATGACTTTTTCATTTTTGTTGAAGAGGTATGGTGCTAATCTTCCAAAAAAAATCACAGTTTTGAAGTAACCAGTCGCTTTATAGCCGAGAAATCGACGTTTGGTGAGAGGTCATTTTGTACACAAGTCTATGGGGAGTTATTTAGTGGTGTGATTCCATGTAATCATACCCAGTCTAAATTGTGAATTTAAATTGAGCATGAACCAATGAAATTGCTTAGATTCCCACAGCTGTTTAAGAAATAAGATTAAAGCTAATTTAAATTATTCAAATGTTAGAACTTTTTATGTGCTCATTGTTATTATGGCCAAAATCACTAAAATATAGCCATACATTTGAATTGTGTTCTAGCCAATAATTAAGTGTACCAGCATTTTTTTAATGTCATAGGATGTACATGTGTATGATAACAATTGTTATCTATCATGCATTTACAACACTTTGGGATAAATTTTGTTTGTCGTAAACTCGTAGTTAAAAAAATACATCGGTCCTCGGACTGCATGTGTCGCCTGCCGACGCAGTTTGTAATGATAGGTCTCATTTGACCTTTGACCTTGGCATGTGACCTTTGACCTCATTAACAAATGAGGGACCCAATGGTGCACCTATGATTCAAGTTTGGTTCTAATTGAACTTAAACTTTTCAATTTAGGTCAATTTTACATTTTCAGCCTATCTTACAACTTGACCTCACATGACCTTTGACCTTGGTATGTGAACTTTGACCTCATCAGCAAATGCGGGATCCATGTTGCATCTATGACTGAAGTTTGGTTTAAATCCATCAAAGTATGCGGATATTACAAGCAAATGTTAACCCTTTTTTCACAACAACAACAGACATCAACAACAGACATCAACAACAGACATCAACAACAACAGACTACAGGGGACAAAGTGATCCCTATGTGTCTTCCTGCCTCAAGGCAGGCGACACAAAAAGTGCTTTAAAACCAACATAGTGAAACATTAATAAAAACACAGAAGTAACAGTATTCTCAGAAGCCAGGGATATATACTTTGGTCATTCACACCGCTTCCAAATCATCATAAATTAGTAACGTGCTACCAAAAAGTCTCAGTCTGCAGATTATATTCATCCAATTAGTATTCACTCCCAGGGTATTTACTGTTTAAAAAAAGCAGAAAAACATATAAAAAATTATCAAATTACAGTAATTATTTCTCTTCTACTTACAAGGCAGACACTTTCACTACAGCGTCGGCCTATCCTCTGGCAGAAATGTCACTGAAATTTTAACATTTAATAGCATGTTAAAGGCACCTTTCATTTCCACAAGCCACAACACATTTTAAAACTTTTTTAAAAAAAATTAAAAAAAAGGGGAAAGACTTAAAAGAGCTAAGTGCTCCCAACTTGTTACTCAGTGAGGATAACAGTATCTATATGAAGGCCCTAAACCTTATATATTTACTTTTGGTCGATACTCTACAAGAAACCCCTTTATACTAGTTGTCTACCTCATAAGCAGAAGGTCATGGAAATCGCTCTTTAAAGTTTGAGCTGTATGCATAAGCCTAGTACTGGCCACCTCAGAATAATGCCATCATGAAATCATGTTCCGTATATGTGAAGGAACCTGCAATGCAGGGAGGTCAACAAAAGTCAATACAGCATTACACTACTCACAATACCTGACATTGGAGAAAATTGACGTTTGTGCACAGACAGAAAAGGTACAATTATTCGGTCATGTTGTGTTTAATAAAACAAAAGACACAGAATTATTTATTTGGAAGCTTTTTCTGCCTTGTGCGATTGATAGTACCTAATTGTTCACTTGGAGGTTTAAGTATTCAGACTTTTTCCTTTTTCCTCATTTCAAGGAATTTATCTAGCCCATATTTATTTCAGAGTGACACTACTATTATCCAAGAGTATGAAAATACACTAAAACAATACACTCCCTTGCTAAGTTTTTAAAATTCAAGATTTTTCTTTAAAAAATGTTGCCATGTGTCTGGCTTTACAGCATAACACAATTTTATTTCGAGAGCGCCCCTATTGTCCGATTTTTGAGATTTTTTGCACATTTTGCATTGTAATCGACTACTAAACAATACCTATGACTTGTATAGCTCCAAACTCTCTATATGTCGCAAACGAGGAATTTGTAATCAAATAATTAATATTCGATATCTCCTATAATAATTCAACGGCTGCTGGAAACGTCCTCCCAAGATGAAATTAGCTGGAAAATTGCCCCATGTAACCTGGTCTACGCTCATCCATTGTTCTTGCCTTCGATTCAGGCAAGTCAAGTTAGCGATCATTTTCGTGAGGTGACACTATCTCATCATGGACGGACAAATTTGCGTTTTCAGCTCCGCCATAAATTACAATCGGGGATCCCAATTCTAATTACAAAACCACTTTCTTTTATGACAAAATATGCATTTTTTAGCATTACCACTCGCAGTATAGTTTACTAGACATTAACCAACACACTGTGCGAAAACCTCAAATTTTGAAAATTGGAGGCACTCTCAAAAATATGCTGTTATTGCTTTAACTCATTAATGTTTGTGACATTTTGTATTTTAACTTGCTAATGGTGCAATTTATTTAAAGACAGCTACAGTGGATTTGCTAAATCATAAACTAAAAAATCATCAAAAATCAGATTTTTCATGTATGTAACAAGTACAGGTAATCCTAACATAACCGGCAAATGATAAGACCATAAGCAACCTTAGGACAGAATCCGAGATTTTAGTCATTACTGTCCGTTCGGGACACTTACTACAACCGTAATTGAATGGAAATCGTATCTTGGAACACTTGCCCGTTTTCCTTCCTTTTCTGTCAATTCTAACAGCTAGAAAAGTAACTTATGAGATTCTACAGACTTATCCCTTCACTTTGAAGCTATTCCCTGCAAATTCAATATTTTTCAAATCAATGATAGTGGCTTTAAGTCCAAATCAGAATATTTCTTTCTTGCATGACATACAAAAGGTCATGTGTGTGATAAAGTTTTCAAATTCTAGGAATCACCAAAAATGTGATATCATAATCATTATTTTATCAAGTTCAATATTTTGAAAAATTGGAATGATTATCAATGGAAGTGAATTTTTTTGTATCAATTCCCAGTACTTTTTATCTATTATTAGTGTTCAAAAGTTTGGTACTTGATATACTAAACCAGAAGTGTTCAAATGCCCAAAGCATCAATTTGAATATGAGACCGAGTTTACAACAGGCGCGTAGCCCAGCCCCGGTGGTTCTGAGGGTGCAATTTTCATGGTAGGTGCAACAAATGTCCCAATCACAAGCAAATAGTTCCTTGGTTCCCGGTCACAGGGAAAAAGAATCCGAAAAAGGGCTGAGTTAACTAAATATCTGTTTTTAATTCTTCCCGATTTTCCCCCTCAAAATATTTTTTCAGAGGGGGCATTCTTCTCACCCCCCCCCTTGTCCCCCACCTGGCTACGACACTGGTTTTACAATCTGGCAAGCAATCAAAGACTGACGTTTATTTACCCTCTTATCATTTCAATTTATGTTTTTTTTCACAACCTGTAACTTGGGGGATGGATAAATTTAACTTTAAATTCCAAACAACTACCCAGTCATTCATATTTGAGGGATTGGGAGAAAACACCTATGTGGTGGGGGCCGGGGGTTTCCTGTAGGCTGTAGCTATTTCACAAAATTTCCCAACTTTTTCTACATTGTATGCTTAAAGGTGCATGTTCCGCCGATCATCTTTGGGACCCTCTGATTTACCTATGATACGCATCAATTTGACAATCAGATAAAAGGCCTTATTTTTCTTTCCCTCATTGTCATCGAAATTTCAGCTTTCGATCCCTTTCTTTTCCCAAGATACTACACAAAACTGCCAAGTTTAATGGTTAACCATCATATTAGCACGTAGTGCATAGGGGCGTTGCCCTATGCATTATCATGTCTAGGCATAAAAACACAAGTTTTTTTTTCCCACTACTTGATGGTCAGTGGTCCTGTGTAGGCTCTCATATCAGTAGAACTACGCAAGAAAAACTGGAAACAGCCACCTTTAAATTAAGTTAATATATCAGTAAAAAATATGTCGCAAATTTCATGAGAAAATAAATGTATTTGAAATTTTTTTGGTACAGATGAAATGATCAAACAGCAACAGGAGGAATTAAAACAAACCACAGACAAACACAAACAAAGGCATTTCGCATGATGTTTTAACTTTGGTGGGTTTTGATACAAACACATCCTGATGGCCTAATCTTTTACACTTGCCTGCACTAGCAAATTAGTGAAATAAACCACGTAAACCCGAGTATTTGCTCATAAATCCCCACATACACAATTCAATTACCCCCACACAATTACCCTCTTTTCTGTTTTCTGCCTCCCCTCTGTACCTTATTTTCATCACCATGATCTATCTAGCCCTTAAGGCTAGAACTGATCTTGTAAAGACATTCATCTTGATACATAAAGCAATTAGCATCTATCTTAATTGAAACATGAAGTATCATGCTAGTAGGTCTGTGTTTCCCAGGTATCAGACTTAAACCCGAGTTTGTACTCATTGTTATTGCCCAGTGCATAGCTTCTTTTTCACCACTGCATGGTACTCTTTCTCTCAATTTCATTCTTATAGCGGGGGGGGGGGGGGGCATTTTCCCCTCAATTGTTTTAATGCTAAAGAAAAATTGACTGATTTTTGGATAAAATCATTGATTTTGGGCTAAAAATCACTAATATTTGGGCAATAATCAACAATGTTTGGGGCCAAATTTGGAAGTTTTTTATTTTTTTTCACTTTGCCCCCCCTCCGAAAATGAATTTGGTGGCCCGCCACTGCTCAGCTTATCTCTTATTCAAAGCTTTATCACATTTTACTTGTCTTATTTAATATAACAACTGTACGAGATAAAAACCCCAGAAAGCCTCTAGAGGAAGCAAAATTTGGAACAGCCAAGTTTTAATGCCCTTCTCTTTTGAACCTCATTTTCATGTACATGTATTTCTATATAATTCTCTAAAACATGAGCCAATGGCTTTATATCCCTCCAAGGACCAATGCACTTTCTGGTTTGCCCAATTACAATGAACCATGGGAGAGAGCAGAAATTATAATATTTAATCTGGCAGATAACCCCCTAAAGGTGGTGGTTCCAAAGATTCTTTTGAAATTACACTATGCAGTGGGGTACTCCACTAACCCCGACAGATTTTGAAGTCAATAGAATTTATTATAGTCCAAAATTATCATATTAACTAAGATGTATTGAACTAAAGTTTAAGAGGATATTTGTAATGGAATTGAGACGAGACTTCAATTGTAAATCACCTAGCAGTTCCCCAAATTACCATTTGGAAATCCCCAATGCCCAAATCGAGCAGATTGTGTCCTCCACCCCCCCCCCCTGCTGAACTTCAAGCCCTCCAATCCATCCTCTTTCCACAGATCAGACAAAACGAGTGGCTGGTTAATGGATGGTTATCCATCATATTAGCAGCTATTAGCCCGTAGTAAATAGGATTTTGCAATCTAGCATCTAGCAATCTACCATCAAAACCGCAAGTTAGTTTCACGTAACTTAGTGGTGAGTGTACAAGCAAATGCTGTCCAAGTCTCTCATATTATACACTTGAATCAGAACAAGCAAGTCATTAGTCACACTGGATTCCCTATTGTACCAGAGGCAACTTAAAGGTGCAACGAGAGATTTTAGGCATCCCATATATTGTGTCATATGTAGTGAGTTTATATAGATAAGAACCCCCTTACCCTTGTATTTTGGCTACAGAATCCTTGAAAGACTGAACACTATGTTATTTTGATGCGCTTAATTTTCAATTAACACTTTAGTATAAGTTAGAGTATTTTGCTCCGATAGTAAATTAGAAATTTCAAATTTTTGAAAAGAATATTCTCAGCTAATCCTTTCACATGGGATATTTTTTTATAGAAAGCTTTTAATGCAGAGACGTAGGGGGGGGGGGTATAGTGCCCCCTGACCGTGATGTTCCTTCGGTACTTTGTGTTTCGTCGGTATATTTTTCTTAAAAGTTGTTGTTTGAGGGTGTGAGGATATATAGGCGGAAAAATATTTTTGTTTGCGGTACATTAACAAATCCGTGGCCCCGTCAAACAATCCTGGCTACAAATCAT
>JAMKCH010030255.1:0-47454 GCA_023653785.1 Ophioderma brevispina
TGTTGTAATTTGGACTCAGAGCGTGAAATAAACCATTAAACTTCTAGAAGCGAGTACTCTACCGCTTTGACTAACCCCACATGTCCGAAACACATCGCGACAACATTAAACATTTATGTGTATATTATCCGCATAGGAAATACTATGTATAACGAAAATTCCGGATCCGATTTAAAACTAAATTTGTGATTTCTATATGAAGGAATTCGATTTAGCTTAGCATTTCACATACAGTGATTAAGTATATGGACAAGCAATAAAAAAAATAAAAAAAATAAAAAAAATAAAAAGTTTTGGAAAATTGAGGGCGCCATCAGGAATCTGAGTCAGCCTTTAAGTCCCTATAAAATGGAAGAACAATAATATTTTTCACTTACGCTGGGCCATTGGGTACCCCCCGCCCCCGCCCCCCCCCCCAAAAAAACGAAAGGATTAACATTTGAATGCCTGGATTATATCCTGTTGAATCCAAATGTCAATAGCTTCTGTGCAAACAACGTCAGACCTGATTGATTTGTGGAGCACAGTCTGTTATAATCAGCACCTTACAAAATGGCGACGGTTTTTACCTAATATTACCGCAATATTGGCCAAAGTCAACAAATTTTAAGAGGCTGCCGTTTGGGAAAGGAATATGAATTTTCTTTTTGGCTATTACTGTAATTAATAGATCCTTTGCCATCGCGTGGAAGATTTTGCCGCTGTTTAACGCCTACTATTTGTTTATGGCTTTGCTTGATTGCTCTGAAAATTCCAGTGTCTCTTCTGCAAGCTGTGATCTTATGGATGAAGCCATGGAAATGGATCTTTTGAATTTTTGGTGTGTAAATGTCATTTTTTGAAGTGTTTTGGTTGCTGAATCGATTTTCAGTGAATAAATCGCAATGTGTGTCCGATACTAAGTCATTATGAAGATTCGAGAGGGCAGGGTTTGTTATCGATATCAGGTACCTGAGTTACGTTGGAGCGGGTTTGATTTGCGGGCTATTGTGTCGCGCGCCGGTGATGTTGTGGTGTTATGAATGTGCCTGTATGTGTTACTTTAAAGATTTATTACCTACAACCCCTGCCTTGTTTCATATTCTCTGCCTGCACCATGCACCTTACTGTGTTCCTATAATTCTGCCTCTGTCGAGCCAAAAGCTTGTGTTTTGGTGTCTATTATTTACATCTCTTTCTCTGTATATATATATAGTCACTTTTATGAGCATAATTTGATGATTAGAAGGCCATCAAAGTTTTGATCCATAGTAAAGATTCCCACGATAAACGTTAGGCATAGAGTAATAGTGCTAATTAAATCTCATGACTCATCACTGTTTACACAGGGTGTCTATATCATGTTTACACTCATTGGGATTTCCCATGATTTCCTTGAGGATCACGTGACCGTTTGACACGCAGCCTCGTGTCCCATGTTGGCTATGGATCACACACACCTCACTGTAGTGCCAAGCATTGTTGAAACATAAAAAAAATCACAACATTAATTTTTATTGAGAGACAATTATTTCCTATCGTATTTAATATAGTACAATATCATTGTTATTTGTGCGAGATTAAAACTTTTATGACTTGTGTTAGCGACACTAGCAAGTGCGATTAGCCTACCTATCAAAAGCTGGAACATTTTACACACACTAAATTTTGAATCAATTTGAACAATAAACAGGTTTTACTCTGTTGACCTACCCTTAGCTACCCCAACATTATCCCCAAGGAGAGTTTGACCAAAATCCAAGGTGTATGGTGAACCTCCTTCCTGTTTTGCATTAAAACCATATTAATCTATACTAAAAGATCGACCTTCTCCATGTTGTTTTTTTTCATGAGCTTTTGAATTTGGACCCAGGAGGTCGGCCGATGTTGATGTGTACCCTATTCGGTAATACCTTGCCCATCGTGTCTCTCGATTTTTGGCTCTGGTTTATGTATTCAATACTGTCTTATAGAAGATTTAGACTTTCAAATTGAGATTGCAAAGACACGTGGTCAACAATAGCCTTAACATGTTGGGAACAGTATAGAATGCGTAGTGAATTCCGATGGTTTAACAAAGAGTAATACGTAAAGTTGAAGGGTACCGTTTCTAGGGGTACGAGTTTCTCCTGTTCGTGCCTTAATTACATGGTCCTTCAGTTTGACCTTTGGTGCTCGTTCTTTGTAAATTTATGTATTCTTGGTGATAAAAGAGACAATACGAAGGCCTAATGCAAACATATCACGATTATTTATACTATTTTTAATTCATTAAAACTTCTATGATCACCCAACGTCTTATGTTGACGCAAAAATTCGTGACCGTTTGGTCTCGCGTTAAATCGTGATCGCGTTGACATCTTTGATATTTATTTCTAAAATTATTTATTTTTTTGGAAACAAACAAAATAAGAGGATAAGAATAACCTCATATATCAGTTGAACATGCGTTTTAAACTATTTTTTGGTAGTCATTAATTCACATCATGATCATAGCGTATTTTTGGAAGAATAATTGGTGACCTTCCCCTACTATTTGTAGTATAGAAGAACTGACTGGACACTCGCGTCCTTGGTAGTATGTTTGTACTGATTGCACAAGAAAACGCTGTGGAGGTCGAATATGACAATGACAAACATTTAGCCTGAAGAGTAAATATTACTTAGCGATAGCTTATTAGATCGAAGAAAGCAGGTCTGGTTACAACCTGCAAGCGATGCAATTTAAAAGGGAATGGCCCAATTTGATAGTATATATAAAGATTTAATTTTGATAAATGACGCTGTGGGGGGTGGGGGGGTTCCAACACAAATGACCATTGGGGACATGCGTGCTACAGAACATCGGTCCGTTTTCAACTTTCTGGTATATCAATGACCCCTTTTTTCATGCCCAATTTCGGTTATGCAATGTAGGTTTTTTTTTTTAATATTCTAATGGCCCGATATAAGTATATAAAAGATTTAATTTGATAGAAGTGCCCTCAGGGGTTCTCAACACAATGGCTATACAGGGTTCGTGCCCGTACAGCGGTTCCCATTTTCAGCTCTGGTATAATAAAAATGTTTAATATCAATTTTTCGTGTATAGCAAATGGGTGGGTTTTTTTTTCAAAAGTTTCTCACAATTTGTTGGAAAATTAGTCCAAATTTTTCTCAATCGGAAGCAAGATTTTTAAAAATTGTTGGAAAAGAATCAAATTTCTTCAATCCGAAAACTGGACATGCTTTCCTCGAGCCAGGCGCGTGTCGATATATAAAGATCGAAACTTCGCCACTGTGTTTTTTCCCTGGAGGCTTGGACATGTTGACCCCGGAGGTCGCCATGTTGAATGTGTACCCTATTCAGGTAATGCCTTCCCATCGTTGTCTCTCGATGCTGGGGTTTATGCATTTAAAATGCTGATAGATGGATTTAGATGTCTTGAGATTGCAATAAAACGTGTTGTAAACATAGACTAAAACATGTTGACAGTGTAGATGCGTATTGAATTCCGTGGTTTGACAAGAGTAAGTCCTGTTAATTGGGTGTGTAGTTTAGGGTACGAGTTAGTCATCAGGTTCGTGGACTTAAATTTACCCCATGGTCTTCGAGTTTTGACCCTTGGTGTATTTCTATGTAAAATTATTTTTTCTTGTGATAAAAGAGAACAATAAGAAGGCCCCGACTGTTAAAACATTCAAGAGTGATTTATATAGTATTTGAATTCATTGAAAAGACTTTATAAGTGATCCCAACGTGTTATTTTGACCGCAAATTTCGGGACCTTTTGGTTCCTGCAAGTAAATCAGTGAGGCGTCGCGTTGCGGCGGTTTGGACCTCTTTGATAAGTTATTTCTAACTAAAACATTATTACTTTTTGGAAACCAAAAAAACTAAGAGGATAAAGATACCTCATATATCCAGTTTGAAAACATACGTTTTACTTATTTTTGTTTCATGTAATTTAGTATCATGGGGATCATTACGATTGGAACGAAAAATTGGTGTGACCTTCCGACTGACTATACAAGAAGTGACTGGACACTCGCGCACTTATCTATGCACTCGCGTCCTTGGTATAATGTTTGTACTGAATGGTGTGGACGGTCGAAAAGAACAATGACATCAACATTTTAGGCCTAAAGTAATAGACTTAGCGATACTATAGGCTTAGCTCGAAGATAGAAAGAAGGTCTGGTTACAACCTGCAGTGGCATGAATTTAAAAGGGGATGGCCCAGCCGATTTAAGTATATCCTGACTCAACTCCTTCCCCTCCTCCCTGTCCGATCGCCGATTTCAAAAGTATCTAAAAGATTAATTTTGAGTAGAATGACCCCCGTGGGGTTGGGGGGGTTCTCAACACCAAAATGACCACTACGGGATGTGCCACCGACATCGGTCCCATTTTCAACTTCTGGTTGGGATATCAATGATGCCCTTTTTTAATGGCTTAATTTGTTTTTTTATTATAGCAAATGGGTCGTTTTTTTTTTTCAAAAATTTTCTCATGGCCCGATTTTTTATAAAGTTTAATTTGATAGAATTGCTCTCAGGGGGTTCAACACAACGGACCATAAGGTGTTAGTGCCAAAGACATCGGTCCCATTTTCAGCTTCTGGATATATCAAGTTCATTCAAATTAATTTTTGGTTTATGCAATGTGTTCTTTTTCAAAGGTTTCTCAAATTTGTTGGAAAAATTAGTCAAAATTTTTCAATCAGAAAGCCAACATTTTATAAAAAATTTTTTTTTTTAATTTTCGGTTTTTTTGTTTTTTTAATTTGTCAAAAATTTGCTTAAAATGCCAACCTTTGGGAAAAAATGGCAAATTTGGGTTTTAAATTGGTGCCCTAATTTCCCATCGCTTTTTTGTTGAATCTAGGTTGAGGCACTTTTGGAAAAAAAAAATGTATAGCTATGGGTCCTACTTCAGACTCCGGCGGCACGTCCCTACCAAACAAACCCCGGGGAAAAGGAAATCGCCCTTTTACCCACACCCAATCCGTAAAGTTTCTCGCCGATAGTTCAATCCGTTTTGACTTGTGGAGGAGAGTATGTGAGAGCCAGAAACATATTCCGTACGTTAGGGCCCACTACCGCGACTCTTTCACCAAAAAAAAAAAATATAAAAAATTAAAAAAAAACCGAGGGCTCTGAACGAGAGCTAATATTTGTGCAATATGATTAGCATGGAGATCCAATATGCAAATCCAAATACCGTGAATCGTACATGGTTGGGCATGTCAAGGAGTGTAATCTGAGTTGTATTACCCGGATCATTACAAACCAAAGGTAACTGGAGAATCTTTTTTTTTGAATTAATTCTTTGAACTTCATCAAAATTTGACATCATTACAATATCTTCAATTTTGTAGTAGGTCTTAATGCCAAAATCAAGGTTGAATTATTGGTCGGCCGATGATAAGTCCTCGAAGTTTGCCATTTCAATTTTATGTCAGATTTCAAGTGTCACACGCGTGGTATATAGGGTGTGAAGGGCATTACTCAACATGATTTTTGCAGAGGATTTGCAGAGGATTTTTGATAAAGCCCCCTTTTCATGCATCGTTGTCACCAAAGACCCCCATTTCAAAAAATCACCCAAAGAACCCTATATTTGTGAAAATTTTACAACGGTCACCCAGCCCCTATTTGCTGGGAAGGAAAATTTTCACCCAAAAACCTTCAATTTTTCGCAAAATTTGCCCAAAGACCCCATTTTCGAAAAATTTTGGCCAAATTCATCACTGAAAGCCCCTTATTTTGGGACAATTTGGTGGTTAGACCCCTTATTTTTAAGTCACTCTGTCACACAATGCCCCAGGGTTTGGAAGGACGCGCGAGCCTTACACCCATATCCATTTCATTAGGTTGAGTGCCCCCCCCCCGAGGGACACCAATTGTACACCACCAATTTTTGCTTATAATCACGTTTAATTCAGGTCTGAAAATAGTCTTTCAAATTGACTATTGTTTGACCTTATTGCGCGAAGCGCACTAAAAAAAATATGGGGTGTTCTTTTAAGGCGTGCTTTCAAAGCTTGGGCCATTCAGTTGATATTGTTGAAATTTTGCGCGAGCGCACTAAAAAATAGGGTTTAAAGGCTGCTGCTTTCAAAAGCTTGGGGACATTCAGTGCCCAGTGATAGAAGAATGTGCCAAAAAAAGGGTTCTTGGGTTAAAGGGCAGCCAAATTGACCATAAATAAGGGTGATTTTTGTGGAATTGCCTCACTTTTAAAAAAAGCGTTTGTTTCTTTGGGTGTGATTGGAAAAATTGAGATTGGGACATTCGCTGCTCGAGAATCGTGCCAAAACGGTGTCTTTGGGTGAAATGCAGCCAGATTGCCCATAAATAAGGGTGATTGTTGCCAAATTTTGGGTCTGAGAACTGGAGAGAGGAGAAAGGAGGAACAGAAATGAAAGAAGGAAAGAAAGAGAAAGGAAACTTGGAGAGGAAAAAAATAGTATATTACAAGTTAAGAAGACTGAGAAACCGGTTTATTAGTGACCGCTCCCATTCAAATCAGGTAGCGGGTTGACCCGGCGCGAAGCGCGGGCGGCAACCGCTAGCTAGTTACCATTCATAATTTATAGTGCGAAATTGGCGAAATCAGGTTTTTGTCCACGCCGAACGAGTTCGGAACGGGGACTATGAATGAGCATCGTCCGTCCGTTCGTCCGTCCGTTCGTCCGTCCGTCGGTGACAAAAAATGTTAACCCATGTGTATACCATGTATCTGGCGTTCCGTAAGGCCGACAATGATGTAGCTTGGTAGAAAGAAGCAGGTTTGATGAGGTTTTCGACCCCTGATTAGATTGTTGTGGCCGTAAAATATGCAATTAAGTATCTAATTTGCAAATTTATGAGAATTGTCCCAAGGCTTGTTGTACACGATTTGTCTGGAGTTCCGTCAGGCCGTTATACTGATGTACTTGGTGGAAGGAAAGCGGGTGAAGAGTTCTTGACTGATTAGATTTTTGGCGGATGATTTTGGGAAAATTGAGTTGAAATGAGCTAATAATATGACAAAAATCAGGTGTAATTGCTATTTATTTGAAATGCGTACATTGGATACTCAAATTCCTGCGCTGCATAATAGAACCTATAATGGGGAATCTTTTTTGCAATGTGCAAGTATGTGATAATGCGGCTTGCTAGGTATGCAATGAGCTAATTAAATAGGCGCAAGGATGTTATATCTGAAACAGTACATAGATAGGCAAAATTCATTGTACATGAGCCTACTATGGCTATGTTGTCGGGTGAGGTGTTTGGGGGAGGGCGGGTGGGCGCGGCTGGTGGGTGGCGGAGGTGTTGGGGCCAGAGGGCGGGGGGGTGTGGGAAGGGAAGCGTGGTAGGGGAGCTGTGAGGGGCGTTTGTGGACGGGACCGGAACTGCCTCCTTAGGGGTTTATGGGTCCGGTGCAGCCACCGCGAGTGTGGGGAGGGGTGGGGGGGGGGAGGGTGTTGCGGCCGGGTGCCGGGACCCGGCGCGCCGCTATTGCGGGTAAATAGAGGAGCGGGTCGGGGGAGCCCGAGGGGGGGGCCGGGATGGAGATGGGTACGGTCTTGGGAGGGCCGGAGGCGCGATCTGGCTGGGCGCGGGGCGGCTGGTTTGCAAAGGGCTGCTCCGGTTGGAGGAGGGGGTGGGATCCAGGGGGGGATCGAGAGTGGAGGGCCCTGGTGGGGGGGAGCGGTGAAAAGGGCGAGGGAGGGTTGGCCGGGGTTGGTGGAAAGGGGGAGGAGTGCTTCGTGTTAGTAATGCGATATGGGGTTAGATAGGGTTGGGGGTAGATAAGGAGCGGCCCGGTAGGTTTAGGGGTGTTTGCGGGGGATGAGGGTGGGGGTTGGGGAGGGGGTTTGGTATTCGGGGTGTTGGGAGGGTTGGGGGTGTTGCATTGGTGTTGGAAGTGTTGCATGGTGGGGTGGGGGGCACACTCTCGGGTGGTGTAGACGGAGGCGGCGGGCAGCCCGCGGGGTGGAGGGGGCTTGACCATCTCGCGGGGCCGGTGAGCGCGGGAGGGTGAAGGACGGGAGAGAAGGCGCGATGACGGGCTTGGGGGGCGTGGGTGGGGGGGACGGTGGAATGGAGCGACGGGTGAAAGGCGTGCGTGAAGGGTCTGCGCGGGGTGCGGCGGAAAAGGGGCAGGAGGGGTGGTGCATCTCAGCGAGTGTGGGGGGTAGGGCTGAGGCGGGGTCGGGTAGCTAGGGGGGGGAGGGAGGGGGCTAGGGACTGTTGCAAAACGCGGGGCTGGGGTGGGGGCCGATGTTTGTGTGTTGGAGGATGCGGGGTTGGGCGCGGGTGGGAAGTGTGTGGTTGTTTGGGGACGAGGGGTGGGGTTTTTTTTTGAGGGTGTGGGGACGGGGGCGGAGAGTGTTGCAGGGTACTGGGGAGGGTTGGGGTAGGGTAATTGAAGTTGCGTTTATCACCCGGTTAGTGATCCGCAAATTCGGCGGTGGGGGGGAAACATATTTTACGCATCGCCGTACAATACGAAGTTAGCAGTTTTTGAACAATTATACTTAAAAACGTTGACTTTTTTTTGATAATAAAAATAATTACTGACTCCCAAAATATGCCAGTCTACACATTTTGAAGTGGTCTCGCAACCTCCTAGGTCCAGCGGTTATGTAGATACAGTCAGTCTAGGACTTCGCCTTCAAAAGGGGGCGGACGTGAACCCCCAAAAGGGGCGGTGGCCCATTTCAGCATTTTCGCGTAAAGTGGCGAATTAGGTCAAATCATAGTTATTATCAGTGTATAAATAGAACTCTGTGGTTACCAACCCAAATTGTTCCAGACATTAAATTAGTGGATTACTGAAGAGTTTAGCTCTGGACATATAACTCGCATACAAAAACACCATTGAGCTACTAAGAGTAACCGCGGTCTTAGTTTTGTAGGGAATCTTACAAAAAATGAGCCCCTAACTTTTTTGTGCCAAAATGTTATTTTTAGTATTTACGAATTATAAAGGTCTTAATTGTAGTTGGACCCTTAGGTCCATAAAAAAGTTTTGTTTGGCGTCGTCGTAACGGAAGAAAAAATTCGGAGGGTTGTCCGGTCGGTCAGATTGTTTGTTTTGTAATTCTTTGTGATCTTAATGTTTTACTCCAAAAATGAAATACAAGATGCTACTATTGAAAGCTTTTTTCAATAATGACATAGAGCAAAGATTATTTTTTATTTTACTTGTTGTAGTTGCTTTATGTCTTGTTAATTTTCGTCTTTGTGTTGGTTATTTTTTTTTTTAACTTGTGGATGTGAAAATAATGGGTCGGTGGCAGAAGAATAATTTTTTATGTTGTGCAAATGCATAAAAAGAGTTTGAAGTAGGCAAGTGTTTTAGGGTCCGGTCGGGGCGGTTAAGCCAAACAACTTTTTTTTTATGCCTTACCCAACTGCAAATAATAAGACCCTAATAACTTTTGGCACCAAAATGTACTTGTGAATTTGGGACGGCCGGTATAAATTAGGTCTGTGGCGTCTTAGAAAATGTATTACCCCCGGGTGGATGTTGTTTAAACTTGGGGCCACCTTGGACATCGTGGGCCAATTTGGTTCTTGAGGTCTACGGGTTCACAAAGGAAATGAAATCTTCCAAGTCTGCAATAAATAAAGTTACAGGAAATATCACCAATATCTTCCAAGTCCACAGGAAAGTACAATGGTCAATGAGGACTTGTACATGCTTATAAAGGATGTATAAGGTCAAGAGAGTCCAAAGGATAAAAAAATCTTTTGTACAGGTGATTCAAATTTTCAAAAATGCCCCTTGCCCTACGTTAAAAAAATGAATAGTAGTCTTATTGTCCCGCCGAACGAGTTCGGTGCGGGGACTTATAAAATGGGCTCCGTCCGTTCGTGTGTCCGTCCGTATGTCGGTATGTCCGTCATAAATGTTAACTGGAACATTTGGGCATATCTTTTTCTGAATGTGCTTAAGAGTAGGCAAAACTTGGTTTTATTGTAGGAGGGGAATTACACCCCTACTCACACCATTGTAATTAATTTAACCCCGGGCCTCCCTTGGTCACTTCGGGGTTAAGGGAAACAAAAGGTTCAAGGGAAAAAGGTCAAAGTGCACTGAATTGTCAATTGTGTACAATTTATCTGTAATTCCATAAGGGCTACGATGATGTGTAATCTTGTGGAAATGGAAAGAAGAGGTTGTGAGTTCTCAACATCTGATTAGATTTGGGTTGTAAAATATTCCTAAGTAAGTATCTAATTTGCATAATTTATGAATTTTTCCCGTAATGCATCTGGGGGTACAATGTTTCTGGAGTGGAGTTCTTAACCGGTAAATGATGTGTAACTTGGTGGAAGGAAGTGCGCTGAGAAGTTCTCGACCTGATTAGATTTTGGGTGAGTGAAGTTTTTTTTAGTTCTAGTTGGTTACATGGGGGTCATTCTTTTGGGTTTGCCAGCCGTTTCATTTATGGAAAATATGAAAATACGTAAAAATTCCATGTTTCGCCGCTTGCCAGACCCCGAGGGGTCCCAAATTTAAATTGTGATCACATGATTTTTTCAAAAATAGTGTTGCAAGTGAGTACATAATCAATTTTACTAAATTTAGTGAAATTTTCAGGGGTTTTTGCATGCTGAATTTTAAGATTTGAGTATTTTCTGGAGTAACCATTATTTTGGATAGTAGTGGATGACAGTTTTAGTGTCATTAGTGATCGCGAGAGTCGGGGGACATATTTCTAAGCAATCGCGTCGGTAAATACGAGTTCGCCTGGTTTTATTTGTCTTGACGCAAAGGATTCTGAAAAAGTTATCATGTTTTTGTAGTTTGCTATAGATCTAAGGTCCGGTCTTGGGATTAATTTATAATGGAGTAATGGAAAGTAAAAGGTACAAGAGGAAATGCAAAGAGAATAGATTGACCGGAAGTGTAAAATTAGGCTTATCAAATAACAACCCCCCCCACGTTATTGACCTCAAAACATTAAATAAGTCTTAGTTACCGAAAATAGGTGTGGTATTTTTTTTTTTTTTAAAGTCATGCTTATCCTCAATTTCGCCAACGAATTAAAATAAAATAATTATTGGTCAGAAACAAAAAAAACGTGGAAATGGCTTGAATGCCTTACCAGAGACCTTTGCGGAATAAAAATTACTTAAACTGTTTTGTAGCAGTTGTCAATTTACTTCCTGTTGTGAAACACTTTCACGAACTGGCCCAAGCTGCAGAGGCGGTGAACAGATTACTCAAACGGTCAAATCGAGGCGGACCTTTGTGAAGTCCCCACAAAATGAGCCGGTGGTGAATGAAGTAATCCTGAGTAATTAGGATTTCAAAATAGAGCCTTTTCTTTTCTTCTTTCTAATTTCCTGGGGTTTATTATGTACTCATTTCATGGGACATTTAAACCAAGACTATTCCCTATGTGCCTTGAATCATCATTACGTGCATATAGTAGCAGGCCACCGAGTACAAAAGGGCAAAAAGAGCCTACTTTTTGCTGGTGAAATTTTGATAAAAAAGGTCCTAAAAGTTTGGCAAGATAGCCCTTTTTTTGGTGATAAAAAATGTCAGAAAGCCCCCCCAAAAGGACCATTTTAGGGGGTTAGCTCTACTTTTACAAAACGGCCCCTTAGTTTCGCAAAAGAAAAAGGGGATGCGATGAAAAAGGTGGAGACAGAGGGGTGAGAAAAAAAAAAAAAACACAAGACACCACAGAATAATACTGCTACGGACAGTATAGTATGGTGCGATATGCAAACTGTTCCTTTCTGAAATCTCTTTCAAAATAAATATGGGGACTACCATTTGATTTGAAGCATGTTAAAAAATGACCATGTACAAAAAAGATATTTCTCTGACCCTATTTGTCTATTACCTGTTATTAGCTCCTATGGATATGTGATCATTGACATTTTTACCCTGACTGGAGGGAAGGAGAATTTGTGATATTTTATACCTTTATTGACTCTTGTGGAATCAGTTAACTTAATATTGCCACTCGACACCTTGTTCTATTAAATTTATAGCTTAAAATTGCCAACTAGGCTAGTGGGAGGACGGGCTGGTGAAGTGGTCATTCAAAAACGCCTTTCACCAATTCGGCTGGGTTCGGTTCGCCAGAATTTTGTTGTTAATCCACTCTCTTCGAAATTTCTTCGAGTATTCAAGTTCATTAAAGGTGTTGTATTATAAGGGAGTATTATAAAGGGCACATGGTCCGACACATAGCCTCGTCCCCACCAAAAAAGCCCAGATGTTACCGGAAGAGGTCAAAAACATGTTGTTATCGGAAGAAAAGGAAAGCTACTATTTCTCATTACCCTGTGGCTTGAAATCTTAGGGCTAGAGGATTTTGGTTTTTGGAAAATGTACTCCATTTTGGTCGACCAGTATTAATTTTACACAGGGCTTACAAAAAGACGTTTTTAGCTCCCATTTCAAAAGGGATTGAAATATCGGCGCGAACTTCAGATGGGATTTTGGGGTGATGAAGGGCCATTCTTCAGATTAAAACGTAAATCGGGCCATCAGACTTGTAATACACAATGGGCATGCTCACTTGTTTAGGGTAGCACAAAAACGGAACAAAAATACTTGTTTAGGGTTATGTTTGTAGTCGGTGGAAATAATTGATTAGGGTGAATTTGTAAGTCCAGGTAATGCATCATATCCACCTTTGAATACAAGTGCCCACGGTTATTGAGTGTCGGTAAAACGCTTAATTAAACGGGCATTCGTGATCCACAGCCTCGCCCTCCCCCCCCCCCCTTCAATTTTGCACGGTTGTCATCACATGAATTTAGCAAAGGCAACTAATGAAACAAGAAGTTCATCCCAAGCTGCGCAATTTAAGGACTTTTTATCCACTATGAATTTTCCAAGTGCAAAATTGTATTGGAAGCATGCATGTGGGAAGAACACTGTACCTCTTTTGGCCCACCCAGCTGCAGTCTAGTACCCTTGTAACGGCGTGCGCCGAGCTTTGAAAAGAAGTGGCTCTTGTTTTCGAGTTATACCATCCCCTCGGTACAAAACACAACACAACCTATGGCTTATAGTTCCGGAGTTATGGGGTAAAAATGGTGAAAAAGTCACTTTTGGTGTGTACATGGGTCAAAAGTTAAAAGTTGCTTTGATTCAGATAATATGTGGGGCAAATTGTTTCTCTAGCTTAAAGGATTGAAATAAGGAATAGTTTGCCTTATCTGTTATGCTTAGTTTTCACGTTATCCAACAAAATAGGTTACAGGTCAATGGAATCCAATAGCTGCCAATAGCTGTTGACTTTATTCGCCATTTTGGCTAATAACCAGACACGTAAGATAGTCAAAACTATTCCTATATTTCATTCTATGAGCTAAACCAACAATTTGAACCACATTTTACAAAGATTGGAGCAACTTTTAATTTTTGACCCATGTACAAACCAAAATTGACCTTTTTTAACATTTTTACAGTTTTTACCCCATAATTCCTAAACTATAAGTCACAGGTAGTATAAACTATACCTTTTTGGAATCCTTGTAAGCAGACAGACATCACGGTGTGCCTTTCAACACAATCGGAACATTTTAAAGATTTTACCCCTGTGTAACCTTGAAATCCAAGCTGGGGGCCATGAAATGGGCATGGTAAGTGCTTCCATCAATTTTTTTGATTATCAATGTATAAAGTACTTGTATACCAAAATTCACAATTTTATCCGGATTTGCACACTCACATAAGATCTGTTCACTACAGTCCCCCACTATATAGGTTTTTACATAAAGGGTTCAGGTAATACTCGTTGCGGTGACATGTGATAAAAAGGATGTTTTTTAGTAGGAAAAGTGATTTTGGGGCTAAAATTCTAGACCCTTTTATATTGTATAAAAACAAATCTATAAATGTCAGATTGATAGTATTGCATCATGATTAAATTTGTTTTGCTAAGAAATTAAATCTTGATTTTAAGTTTTTAGCTCAAAAACGTGATTTTTTTACCCAAAAAACACCCCTGCCACCAAAGTTTTTGACCACAACCATCATGGCACAGGGATTACTCTAGTCGTATGTCTGTGTTCTGTGTGTGTGTGTGTGTGGGTCTGTGGTCAAAATTTTAACCCTTAATAAAATTGCATGCCATATGAGTTCCGTAAGGGCTACGGTGATGTAACTGGTGGAAAGGAGCGGGCAGTTAGGGGTTGACTGTGGGACCTCAGTGACCTTGTGACTCATGTGACCTGTGCCCCATTCACAAACCCGCGACAGCAGACGACACTCGCGTCCGTGGACCGCGATGTATTTTTAAATTATTATTACTATCTTTCGAATAGGAATAGAAGTGGGGTGCGTGTGTTGTACCGAGGGGAGGGGTTTGTCGACAAATTTTGCAGCCCAACCGCTCCATTATACTAGTGTGCCTTATTTCTCGTGGCAGAATTCGATCTACTCTGGGAGCCAACGGACAGAAATTACAACACAGTGGTGAATGAGGGGGCAGCGCGATACAACTAATTCGCTCAAAGCATCTCAAAAAACGCAAATCAGAACCCGGGGGGGGGGCACTTGTATTCAAAGGTGGATTATGATGGTGAACAAGAAAAACGCGTTAAAAAGGTCTCCTTTTTCCAACAGGCGAGTACGCGCATAAATCGATTAGGGTGTCAAAAAACAGCAAAATGCGAAAAAGGGTGTTTTTCTAAAAACCCTGAAATTGTGAGGTAGGGACTTGTGTAATACTCAAATTAAGCTGAGCTCAAAAGATCAAAAAGATTGTAAAGCAAAGTAGTAATAAAGGTATATTAACGACACAATGCATTGCTTACTTGTTTAGGGCAGCAAAAACGGACAAAAATTAATTGTTTAGGGTATGTTTTTAGTCGGTTGGAACTACTTGGCCTTAGGGTGCATTTTGGAGTCCATTTGTTCAGCATATAATCCACCTTTGAATACAAGTGGCTTCCCGGCATCAGAATCAACTGAAATTTGGAATGACTTTCTTGGGTATAAAGTAATCATAAAACAAATTTAAACTATGCACCTTTAATCATGTATGCATAACAGACGGTACTAAATAAGTGAAAAGATTTACTACTTTTTTATGGCATACACCCAATGGGCTGACGTTTGTGCCGATAAGGAGCGGTAATTTATTTATGCCAGGGGGGAATGGAGGATTTCAAACTTTTTTCGGCAACAAATTTCGCGTTCCCCCTTAGCTCCGTTCAAAAATTTCACGTCCCCCCCCCCCTTGATTCATGGCTGATTTAACCATGTAACGGTAAATGTTCCCCCTCTCTCGTTGATGAAAAAATTCATGTTCCCATCGCTCTTACAAAAAAAATTCGGGTTCCCCCTTCAAAAATCCTCCACCCCCCCCCCCGGCGTAATATGACACCTCCCTAAGTGGCAAATTTTTTTCATCAAAATGGAAATGTTTTTTTTCTATCATCACTTCTCTATAAGCTGCAACTTGAATTTAGTGTTTTTTATAGCCAAGGACAGTGCCAATATATGGAAAAAACTATCTGAAAACTAAAGTGGGTTCAATTCAAAAGGGTCCGCGATAACATAAACTTGCTACTCTGTTATCCTTGCTAAAAGGAACTATGATGGGGTCTGGTAAGTAGTAATTCCAGTTTCTGAAGTTGAAAAAATAAATTGAAACCAGTGTTTGAAAAATTCTCAAAGACTGGAATCATACCGAAAGGCATTGTGGAAAAAAGGGATTCGCCAGTAGAGATTGCGGTAACTTTCCGGGTCTGCGAGTACCGAAGTAGTAGAGTACCGGACAAAAACGTACAGTTTTCTCGGAGTTTATAGGTTCAGACCCAATGACGAGTAAACATATTTAAAACAAAACAAAGTAACGGACCCTCTGATGCCAAAAGTTCCATAGAACCCTCCGTTTTCCGGAGATATTTTTTTGGGGGCAAATTTTATTTTTTTTTTTTTGTAGTTTTCAATTACACAATTCTTCTATGACGGACTGATAACGTTAATCTCTCGCGCAGTGCTCAATTGGAGATAATATCTTCGCAGTCTGGACACAGATACAACACTTTCCGGACCGCCGTAGGGAAACTATAGTGGAAAGCGGTTTGACTGCAAAATTGTCCGACCAACCCTCCCATCGGTACACCAAAACGCAACCACTTCTTTTCGAAAGATAGTGATATAAATAATTTTTAAAAATGTTTTTCAAGTTGTTGTTAGTTTGTTGTTTTGTGTTGTGTTTTTTTGGTTAAAAAAATCACCTTTTGAGCTATAAAACTTAAGAAATAAAGATTGATTAATTTCTTAGTAAAACAAAGTTTAATTATGATGCAAATACTATCAATCTCGGACATTTTATTATAGATTTGTTTTTATCCCCCTGGATTGGAAAGCAGAAGGGGATATGCTATCAGTTCAAGGGTCGGTTCGCGGTTCGTCCAACACACTCTGGTGAAAACGCGATAACATGAGACCCTCAGGGTTTGGTGATGTATTGGTGGGTGGGATCGGACTGCCATTGCCCTTCATGGATTAGGTTAGGGCGTGGCATGCTAAGCTGGTACCTAATGCATATTAATGAGTTTATTTGGGGTTTATTTTACCCAAACAGCTTGTGAACCAAACTATCTTGAAGATCCATAAGTCCGATTTGATGAAACGTGATGGAGGGGTGAGGAATCATGTCCTGCGAGAATTAGGTTTAAGGGGGTTGTACTGGTGTTAAGGGGTGGTTGTCCGGGTTTAGGGGGTTTGCCAGCTTAAGGGGGTTGTTGGGTTTAAGGGGATTGTTGGGTTTAAGGTGGGTGTTCGGGGTTTAAAGGGGGTTGTCCGGGTTTAGGGTGCTTGTCTGGGACTTCAGGGGATTGTGGGGTTTAAGGGGGTGTCCAAATTAAAGCTGAGATCAAAAGATCAAAACTATGGTAAAGCAAAAAGTAAGATAATAAAGGTATATTAACGACACAATGCAATTGCTTACTTGTTTAGGGCAGCCAAAAAAAAACGGACAAAAATACGTGTTTAGGGGATGTTTTTAGTCGGTATGGAAATACTTGCTTAGGGTGCATTTGGAAGTCCATGTTCACGCAATCATATCCACCTTTGAATACAAGTGGATTCCGGGCATTCGAATCAACGAAATTTTGGAATTGACCCTTCTTGGGAGATAAACGTAAATCATAAACAAATTTAACTATGCAACTTTAATATGATATGGCATACAGAAGGTACTAAATAAGTGAAAAGCATTTACTAATTTTTTATGATTACGGACCAATGGCTGACGTTTGGGACCGATTTAGGAGCGGTCATTATGTGCCAGGTTGGAAGGAGGATTTCACTGTTTTCGCCAAAAATGTTCGCGTTCCCCCCCTACGTTTCCGTTCAAAAAATTTCAAGTTACCCACCCCCACTGTTATGCTGGATTTTCCCCATTTAAGGTTAATGTTCCCACTCTTCGTTGATGAAAAATTATGTTACCCCTCGCTCTACAAAAAAAAAAAATTTTACGGGTTCCCCCTCAAATCTCCAACCCCCCCCCCCGGCGTAAATAATGACCCCTCCCTAAGTGTGCAAATTGTTTTCATCAAAATGGAAATGGATCATCAATTCTCTATAAGCTGAAACTTTCGAATTTCGTGTTTTTTTATAGCCAAGGACAGTGCCAATTATAATTGAAAAAAACTATTTGAAAAAACTAAAAGTGGGTTAATTCAAAAGGGGCCGCGATAACATAAACTTGTTATCTGTCATCTGCTAAAAGGAACTATTATGGCGGTCTGGTAAGTGACGTAATTCCCGTTTCGAAGTTGAAAAACTAAATTGAAAACCCGTGTTTGAAACTTTCAAGACTGGCTACTACCGAAGGATTGTGGGAGAAAAACCTGGATTCGCCGTAGAGATGGGTGTTAACTTTTCGTGTCTTGAGAGTACCGAAGTTAGTACCGGACAAAAACGTACAGTTTTCTCGCTAGGTTCTATAGGTTCAGACCCATTACCCGAGCATAGTTAAACAAAACCAAAGTAACGGACCTCTGATGCAAAAGTTCCATAGAACCCCTCTCCCGTTTTCCGGAAGATATTTTTTTATATTAGTTTCATACACCCATTCTCTATGACGGACTATAACGTTTAATCTCTCGCGCAGTGGCAATTTAGATATCTATTTCGCAGTCTGTGACAACAGACTGGACTAAACACTTTCCCGCGACCCGCCGTATGGAACTATAGTGGAGCGGTTTGGACTCGCAAAATTGTCACAACCCTCCCATCGGTACACCAAAACGCAACCCTTCTTTTCGAAAGATAGTGATAAATATTTAAAAAAATGATGTTTGTGGTCAAAAACTTAGGTGCAGGTGTGTTTTTTTTGGTTAAAAAATAAACTTTGGCTAAAAAGTAAGAAAATAAGATTTATTAATTTATTAGAAAACAAATTTTAATTATGATGAAAACTATATCAATCTCGGACATTTTATTATAGATTTGTTTTTTATCCCCCTGGCTGGAAAAGCAGAATGGGGATTATGCTATCAGTCAAAGCGTCGGCGGCGTCCAACACAACTTGTGATACGCGAGAACTATGAGACCCATAGGTATGGGATGTAACTTGTGGGTGGGATCGGACCTGCCATGCCCTTCATCTGATTGATTAGGCGTGGCATTATGGCAATTAGGTACCTAAGTTGCATAATTCATGAGTTAATTGGGGTATGTTTACCCCCAAAAAGTTGTGAACAAAACTCTCTGACAGATCCATAGTCCGATTTGATGATGACTTGATGAGGGGTGGGAAATTCATGTACTTCTCGCGCTGATTAAGGTTTTTTCAGGTGGGTTGTTCTGGTTAAGGGGGGTTGTCCGGCCGGGTTTAGGGGGGGTTCCAGCCTTAAGGGGGTTGTTTGTGAGTTAAGGGGGATTGTTGGGGTTTAAGGTGGGTGGTCTGGTTTAAGGGGGTGTCGGGTTTAAGGGGGCTTGTTGGGCTTTAAGGGCGGATGTTGGGGTTTAGGGGGGTTGTCCGGGTTTCAAGGGTTGTCCGAGTTTAAGGGGGGGTTGTTGGGCTTAAGGGCTTGTTGTGGTTTAAGGGGGCTTGCACGAGTTAATGGGGTTGTCAGGTTTAAGGGGGGTGTCCGGGTTTAAGGGGGGATGTCCAGCGTTAAGGGGTTGTTGGGGTTTAGGGGTATGATTGTGGGGTTCAGGGGGTTGTCCGGGTTTGTTTAAGGGGTTGTCCGGGTTAAGGGGGGGGTTTATGTCTGGGCTTAAGGGGGCTGTTGTGGTTAGGTGGGTTGCAACGAGTTAAGGGGGGTTGTTGTCCAGGTTAAGGGGGGTTGTCCAGGTTTCAGGGGGGTTGTCTGGTTTAAGGGGGGTTTTGTCCAGCTTTAAGTGAGTTGTTTGTTTTGCGTGGATTGTGGGGTTAAGGGGGTTTCTGGGTTTTTTTTTTTAAAGGGGTTGTGCCGGGTTTAAGGTGGGTTGTTGTCTGTACTGAAGGGGGCTTCTTGTGGTTTAAGGTGGGTTGCAAGAGTTTAAGGGGTTTGTCCAGGTTTAAGGGGGGGTTGGTAAGGTTTAAGTGGGCGGGGTTGTTGGGTTTAAGGGGATTTTGGGTTTAAGGGGGGTTGGGTTTAAGGGGATTTGTGGCACATAATGCGTATACATGCGCAGACGGGCACGCATGGCGTATGCATTGCGCGGACGTTGAACAGGGGTTGTCCGGGTTTAAGGGGGGTGGTCGGGTTTACGGGGCTTGTTGTGGTTTAAGGTGGGTTGCACGAGTTAAAGGGGGGTTGCCCAGGTCTAAGGGGGTGTGGAGTTTAAGGGGGATTTTGGGTTAAGGGGCGGTATTTGCAGTGCTTATTTAAATTTGTAAACCGCTACCCCCAGGGGGATTTACGCGGTTCGAGAACGCGACGGGTATTTTATACCAATTATAAGGGTTCGATAGAATTTTAGCCCCCAAATCCCTTTTTTTCCTAAAAAAAATCCTTGTTTTAATAACAGGTCACCACAACGATATGACATGAACCCTTGATGCACGGGATAAAACCGATATCAATAACAAAATGATACCATTAAAATAGATGTAATATTCAACCACAAACATGGCCATCATTTTCTAATCTCATATATTTATCATTCAAATAAAGGTGGTTGTGTTTGTTGTACCGGGGGGGCTCACTCGAAAACTGAGCAACTTTTCAAAGCTCAGCCACTCCGTTAAACCATTATAGCATGGGACAATTACCCATTCTAAATATTTAGCGGATTAGTCTTGTATCAATTCATATTTCATCTGGGCCAGTTCAGTATTTACTTTTTGTGCTATTCCATTTTTAAACAAAAATTTTCCTTTTTTTTTTTTCTGTCTGTAAAATTTGTCAATTACGTCTTTTTATTTTGAATTACGCCTATAGCGGGTGTCTTCATCTCCTGGAGAACAATCCTGAGCTTATTGGGGCTTGATTTTTTATTATCTGTAGATTTTGATAAAATTCGATTATGAAATCAAAGAAACACCAATGCATGCAGTTTCCATGCGGTTGTGCAAAACAATGTGATGTAGATAAAGCCAACTACACATGGTTCATCCTTTGGCGCAGAACTCAGATTAAAGATGTCAGTCTTCAAAACAACTTACACATGGATTTCTTTTGGCAATGTGGTAATTAATTGTAGCTCCTTTTCTGTCTTAAATGTTCAAGGATTGTCAACGCTGGCATCGAGATTCGGAATCGCAGGCCGTATTCAAGGTGTCTACACGCATGTAAAAATTGTGTATCGGTGCCAGTTGGCCTCCTAACATACCTGCAAGTGATAAGAACGAAAGCAGCGTAATAAGGCCAAAATTTGTTTTAGTCAGTACTGTCCGCACGCGCACTACAACTTACTACAAACGTATTGAATGGAGATTCGTATATCTGAACCCATGGCTTTTCTTCTGCAGAAGATTAATCCTGATTTGACCAAACCCTCATGCAGGGGTACACAGTTCTTATTGTGTGTACAGGCCCATCCTTGTTTACATTTCTCAGCTGTACTGGATAACGGCTGTTGAGTTCAAGAGTGTCATATTTCCATGCATGGGCCACGGTTAGTGATATACATACCCTACTTGCACCATAGTGATAGTGACATTCTGCTTGCACTAAATGAGGATAGTCTAACTAAAGGTAGCGATTGTAACAGTTTTCCCCCCCCCTGTTTTTCTGATTGGTTGGGTCAGATTGCCAAATTTTTGACAATTAAACTGTAGATTGACTTCTATAGCTAATTTATAGCCAACATAATAATAATTCCAAAATGTTATATAATATACAATTGGTGGTACCCGAATACATTTGTTGTAGTATTATTTTACATGTAGCCTGGAACAATTTCATTAAGCAGACTAAAATTTCATGTGTGGTAAACAGGCACAATTTTGTACAGCAATGTATGACAAGATATTACTACACAATAGTGATTTGCCTTTGCACGGATAAGTCCCTTTAAAAGGGAACGTATGGTAACTGAGCTTGGTTGTTTCATGCAATGCGATTTTTACTTCAAAATAATACCGATGTATCAGAAAAGTAACATGAAACTGAATGTCTTTGTTTTACAATAAAGGTTTGATTCAATATGATTGCTGCCTTGCATAGTATTCATTACAATATGGTGTTACAAAACTACTTTTGTTGTTTCATTACCAATGTGCACTAAAATGCCAAAGGGGGGGGGGAAGATATCTTTTGAAGGACTCCGTTTGTCTTCATTTTATGTAAGTTTCATGGAAAAGATAATTTATGAGAATTTACACTCAATCTTCACTTTAAGTATTCCTGGCGAATTTCCAATCTTTTGACTCTTTCGGGTGGATCATGTAGTGCCTTGAACTAATAAAAGGCCATTGTTTTCAATGTATAGGGCAACACCTGTGGAGAAAGCGGCAAACAAAATGGCGACTTTTCAGTCCAAATGGGGCCACTCCCTAATATCTAACCGATCAATATTTTTATGTTTTTTTTTTCACTAATAGTAATGTCTAGCAATAAATCCCTGTGCAGAGTTTTTGCCGAATTATTCCAATGGGAAAGTCATTTTGGATGTTAGGGATCAAGGAGCCCCCCCCCCCCACCCCCATCCACTAATGTGTGAAAAATTCCATTTGAGTGGTTAAGAGATAAAATATAGACGTAAGTGAAATGTACTTGCTTTGTCGTCATTTACCTTGTACTTGTGATAACTTTACAGTATTATACGCAACATTAATTCTACCAACTAAATACACCTACCGTAAACGTATAATGTTACATAATTTAAAAGATGGTCTAAAATATACAGGCAGGTTTGCTAGGTTGGTGTGGTCCATCCGCTTTTTTATCCCTACATATTCCCAAGCTTTTTAATAACTCACCGAATACACAATATTCCAAGGTTTATTTAAATTAAACTTTGAGGTATACTGTAACATGGTTACCATTTGTGGCAGAATGCCCCCGAAAAAATATTGAAAATTTCAATATCTTAATAGTATACTATGTCCCGCGACCCCGGTTTGAAGACAATTCAGTTCATAGGTCTCCTTTTGGTAAACTTTTGCTCAAAGCTCTACTTTAGCCAAATTTCGGTCTTCCCAATCTGGCAAATTTCACAAAATTTCAGTTCTAAGACCCTACCTTTGGACACAAATTAAGTTCTCAGGCACCCAAGTTCGGAAATCGGCCGCACATCCTACCTGAAAAAAATTAGAGGCCGCTCATACCGGCCGCAATCGATCTGCATAGTAACTGTCCATGCCACTCCCACCCCCCATTCCATCGCCAAAGACGCCCGATTAAGGTTCCGGAAGGAACCGAACCAAACCAAACCCCAAACCCCGCCAGAATAGCGAAGCCGAGAAGCGCGAAATTCTAGTTTGTATTGCCTTCGGATACACAATTTTTCATGAAAAAAAAAAACGCCCGTTAATTAGATAATGGTTGTGTCCCTAGGAAACACCCCTTGACACAAAATCGGGTGAGTGTCGTCAGTAAACATAACACCAAGTAGTTGAATAATTTTCCGGTCTAAAGCGCTGTGCCTATTCTTAATTCTCATTACCAAAACTTTACATATTTGAAAAACCAGACGTAACCTTTAGATGCTTTATTTCTTCAGTATTTCGAGTCCGTCGATCTGTGCTCGAGCAGGGACCGTGTTTTATATTTACCTTTACAAACCCAATAGGAAAGTTACAAGACAAACAATGCCACCTACCAAAATATAATATTAATATTAATGGTAAATTAAAAAAAAAACATACAACTATTTAATTCCACATAATATTGTGGAAACGAGCGCTCGTGTTGTAATTTGTGTGCACTTTTTACGAATTTGAAAATATTGTTTTGCCCCTAATGTTTGGGTTTTTTGTGGAATTCTAATTTTTTGTTGATTGTCAATGTCTAATAGACCTGCATGTGTGGTATAAATTTTGTGCAAAAATTCCATCAGCACCTCCCTGCGTCCAACGGCAGTAGGTAGACCATGTCCATTTACTTTAAGAAACACAAGGACATTTCAAAAAAAGTGACCACCCCCCATTTTTTAAACCGATTTTTTGTTTTAATTTACCATGATCACCAATTTATTAACCACGCCTGAAGTGAATAAAACGGAGCAATTATGGTATTGTTTCGTCATACACGGCAATAGCATGCTTCCGTTTGGCCGATTTAGGAAATCATACAAGGGTCAAAAATGTGCCATGTTGATTTTTTTCCTATTTTTTCCCCAAAAAAAACAGGTGTTTCACAAATAATGAAGTGCAAATTGTCATCCTCAAAAATGAAAAAACTTTTTCCTCTAAGCATATCCGTTTGAACGAGAAAAGGGGGAAAATCATCTCATTTCTCATGTCTTTTTAAAATAATTAGGTAATAAAAATGTGTAAAGGATTTGTATTTAATGGAAAATACAGTCACATAATGATATAAAAGTACGAGTGGATCAAATTCGTTAACTGATCTTACCATAACATCTAGAAAATAAAAAAATTGCGGACTTAGCATTCTTTCGTTTTGTTATGAGAACCGTGTCCAAAAGCGTTTTATAATAAACAAAAAACCATAAAGCGCTGAGAATAACATGACGTTAGGATGATTAGAATTTTTAGGTTACGTATATAAAGGTTTCCTCTTTTTTTTTTCAAAAGGACAATTTTCGTTAGTATCAAAATCTGGGAATAAATGCTACTCTACTATTATTATATCAACCAGTATTTCGTCTTCAATTTGTCTGCAAAAACTAACACTGAAAATAATAATTCCTTGTATCTACTCAGTTAAAGTAAGTGTAATTGTTGAAAGGTAATTTTAGCGAGTTAATGTATCACCTAATCATTGATTTAAATTGAATATACCTAAAACAATGTCATCATATTCAGTACAACTCTTTTTTCTACATGTCCTCGAAATCACCCCATACTTTACCATGTTTACTGGCTCATTTGCACGTACTCAGAAATTATCAAGTTTAGTCCTTATAGGGAAAAGAAAAGCGGGGAAAAAAGAATGGTTTGATGGTACTGTTGCCTTGTTGTATATTGCATCATTCAGTTTAGACATAGCCGATTAATTCATCTATCAAATACTAACATGTCGGCCTATAAAACCCGGGGGACCCCTTACTTATGAAACTAAATCCTTAACCACAATAATAGCGCAAGAACATTTAATTACATAAACAAAAAAAAAAATTTGTTTGTCTTTCAAAATACTGTAGGCTTATTGCAATTAAATGAACAAATAAGAGGGTGTTAGGGTATCAAAACTTTGCTAGATAATGTGAATATTAACTATACTGATTGCGTCTAGTTTACGTTGACAGATCAAAATTAACATAACAACTCAATTCAGCAGCAGGTAAAATGAGATTTTGTTACAATTTTTTGACACCAATTTACGTTAACTTAATAATGGATAATTGTGGTTTTAATATTTTAAAAAATTAAATAAGGGTATTTGTGACAATTAAGACAAATCATGTACATATTTTGAGAACTAAAAGAAAAATCTTGAATTGAGATATACGATTAATTATTTTTGAGGTAAGGAGATACTAACCACACCTGATAATTTTTGAGTTGTTTATACTTTTGACGCCTGCTAATAGGCGTGGGAAAACTTTTTCGTCAATAACTTTGTTTTTAATTTATAATCTTACTGGAATTTGTTAAATCCGTACATTATGTTCGAGTTCGGCAAAATTACAGGGAGTGTATTTGTGAATGCATATAATTATATCTATAATCATGAGTTATTATAATAACTCCATGATATAATTAACTTCTGATTATACATTGCATGGCTTAAGGTAGCTGAACCCACTTGGTCTCAGACTTAAGTATGTTCAAAAATAGAAATTAACGTGGTTATTTATTACGTCTAATATGAGTGTTAAAGTTGACATTATTAGTTTCATAATTTGGTGGATTTTTAAATATCACTCCATTATTTTCCACATTCAGTGCAATTGTTCCAGGCAGTTAATTGTTGTCGCTAACCAATTTGAACTGATTTAACACCACCATTGGCATTGTACTTGATAAACAAATTAGGATGCGTTTCAGAGGATTGGCTCAATATCGATTGCACATCCGTTTCTTAGTATTCCTTCTACTGAAATATGACACCTTGTAATTATCTTAATCTCTTAAATGACATTTTACATGGGTATATACTTGATTATCATCTGGAGGGGGGTATGACTTTTAATACTTTGATTTTGATTTTCTTTGATATTTTTCTTCATCACATGGGCAACTTTGTACAGTCTCCATGGAGACTTAAAAGTTTCCATGGACCCTTTTAAAGTCTCCATGGACACTTTTCAGTCTCCCTTGGGTCTTTGCGATTTTGAGAACAGCTTTTTGATACACTGAAGAAATCCAATGAAAAAATAGAAGCAAAGGACAAGACAAGTCATGTCATGCCCTCAATCATGCAAGCCATGACCTCAAAATGCTATGCGGACAGTCTTCCGAAACTGAAGCGTCTTGCATGAAAACAGACTTTTGTTCTTGCGTGCCTTGCATTTTTGTACGTGAATTTGGAATGTTTGCAAAGGACGTGGTGGCTTCACGTGTGCCAAGAAACAATTTTTACCGTCTAGAAAAAACCATCAAAGATTTTATGCCATCAGGTTTTCAATACGGTTCCTTGATTTCGTAACCAACAGGTGATTAAAATTACGGATAAGCTTTGCTTAGATGACATTCTATGTTAGTATTGAAACATGTTTTAGATCAGTAAAGGCACCTTTTGATGTTTAAATGATATAAACGGTAAGATATTACACAAGTGTGACATTAAAGGCTAAAACGTTTAAAGCAATCTAAAACACTTTGTCCAGAATTTCTACATTGCTTACCAGTGCAGGAATTACATTAAGGGTCGGACTGGAGATGCATGAAACTAGAGATAGCTGTGGTGCAAAGACCACGAACCAGCCGCGGCGCTTCAAAACCAAGCCTAAAACCTAACACAGCTTAGAAACCTAGCCCCAGCTTCGAACTTAGCCTAGCTTCGAAACAAAACCATACATGTATCTAGCTTGGAGACAGATCTGCGCACAGTCGAGGTAGTGACCTTTGACCCTAAGACCTCGTTGAAATATTATACATATTTAGTTGTCCTAATAAGGGATCATATTAAATTTCTTGTTCAGTAGTAGCATTTGAAACTTTGACCTTTGACCTCTTAATGACGTTTGTCTCAAAAATATTTTAAAACATGATTAGGATGTCCATAAGGATCATTTCAGTTAAATATCAAGCTCACTCGGATGATTTTGAAAAAAAATGACCTTGAGCACCCTCTTAATGACTTTTGATTCCAAAACATATTTCAAACATTTTGAGGATGTAATAAGGATTTCATTCAGTTAATTTTCAGCTCAATTGGAGCATTTGGAAACTTTGACTTTGACATCGTAAGACCTTTGATATGAAAAATATTTCAACATGTTTAGGATGTCATTTAAGGTCATTTTCAGTTTAATTTCAGCTCAATCGGAGGATTTGAAAAAAAATGACTTTGACCTCTTCATGACCTTTGATCTCGAAAATTTATTTCAACATGTTAGGATGTCATCGGATCATTTAAGCAAAATTTCAGCTCACATCGGGAGCATTTGACGTTTGACCTTGACCTTGAATGACCTCAATTAACTTTTATAGAATTTATACCATGCACCAGTACAAGTAGCAAAAATCTACCAATCAGGCAGACCTATGTCCGTCTTTGTCTTTTCTTTTTACATTTTATTTTTTACAATTGATAAGAGTGGTAATTATTATAACCATGCTACGCAGACAAAAATACAACTGAATATTCTTTGTTTTTTTTGCATCTGACTAAGGGAAAAACATAGAACCGCCATAACATAGCCTCTAAATTGCAAACTTCCCGGGAAATGAAACCGCACCTGAAGTACGATTTTTTTTGCATTCATCTACTCGAGTAAAAATATTTTTTTTAAGTTGTTGTTGTTTTTTGATCGTGATTTGCCGAATCGCCAGACTTATATTTAATGCGGTTTCAAAACACCCCAAGGGTGACTTGACCGAAGGAATTGAAAGGGACGCTGGCAATTTAACATATAAATCCCCTACACGAAAGTACAGGACTAATTATAGGTGTGGGAGTTGTGACTCTTAATACCCGTAATTTTAGAAACCATTCCTAACATCTCCTATACCGATTGATTAATCCTCATGTATGTAGATTTAACCTTTTCTTCGAAATATGTAAGTAAAGGCTTACCAGCTAAGGAAATTCTGGCTCTTGCAGAACCAAGGTTAGGGGCATTCATACTGGTGTAAGACAAGGCGAGCGAGGCGACGTAGCGAGCGAAAACCGAACCCCCCTTACCGATTTTGCAAAAATGCCACCATCTCTGCCCGGGATTGAACCTTAAAACACTATCTGTGTACACCCACTATGAAGCATAATTCAGGGGTCCTTTGACCCATTTTGGTGTTTATAGCTCTTGATTTGCGGGAGAAGGGTTTTCTAAGATTTTGCCACCAAAAAATAATATTTCTCTCAAATTCACTTGAACCCAAATCTGTGTGTAAACCTATTGAGGGCTGGTCAGTGGTCCTCTGGACTGAATTTGGCTTAAATTGGCCCAAGCGTTTAGCACTCAGCAAGCATTTTTTTAAGGCTTCAGCGACGGCACGTGTTGCCAGAAGGAAGAAACCAGCCTTGCTTACGCCCACGGGCAGGTTAAATATGAGAAGAGCCTGCAGAATAGAACTTCAAGTAGAGATCAATTGCTGCAAAGATGGACTAAGGACACGACATTGTATTTTAAAACGTTCTACTTTTAGTTATTTTGTAATTCACAAGTACATTTTGCGATCTTGATCTTCTTATTAACACTTGTAATTATAGTTAGATTAACCCATCGGTCACAGAGGAGGAAAAGTTTTGGACAGGTTCGATTAGTTGGGAGAGGAGGGAGCCAGAAAAAGGCAAAAAAAAGAAAACATGTGGCGTGATTCACTGGTTCATGAAAGAACTAAGCTATAATCTGGCCTTTTCATGCCTGACTTCATTTTCACATGAGGAGTGCCAAAGACTTTTGTGCTCCTGTGTATCCCACAACACAGGGGCTCAAACGTCAGTACCATTAATTCACCTTCATGATTACATAGCAATGGCCACTGAAGACATACGATTTAGCAGACGTTTGAGAGTAGCTACAAATGCGCTTAGTTGACTTGAATGTTTCATTAAGCATTAATATTACTTGATGATTCTGGTATCGGACAACATGTTTCAATAGATTTACGTGGAATTTGGACTTCCACCCACTGAACATGCCCCTCATTCCATGCACATCCTTCAGAAAAGACTAGCGTGGCCACGAGGGGTAAATCTTACTCATAAATTTGTGTCCAAGATTTTAAACAACAATCGAACCCCATTTTGTCCATACTTATTTTTATCCATGGTTAATTCCTAAGCACTTCAATTCCCCCAGAACACTGCGCATATATTCTCTCCACGAAACAATTACACTTAAAGTCTGGTACCAGAGCTTAATGTGCTTACCCATTAACCATGTTTAGGGAGCAAACACGATTTGTCATTACTTTCTAAACCCCGACTTTAGCGTATGGTTCAAAAGATACCTAAGAAACAAAAAACTGAAGAAAAAAAACAAGTTATTTTATTTTGATGGACGGTAATTTATCAAAATCAGCGAAATTTTTGAATCACGGTTTTTTTGCACAATGCCCACTGCGTTTTGTAACGTACTGTTCGTTTAATTTTCTGTGTAGTGGGGGGGGGGGGGGGGCGGCGGTTGATCACAGAAGGTCCAGATGGTGGATATCCAACCTTGTAAAACCACAAAGATCAAAAATAAGGTATAGCAATTCAAGGATGATTTAGGGAACAGTCATTATTTATGACAGGGGAGCGTGGAGGAGGATTTAGCGATTTTAAAATTTTCTGACGGCAAAATATTTCGCGTTCCCCCTTCGCTTCCGTTCAAAACGTTGCATTCCCCCAGGATTTGTTTTTTTTTCTTTCAAACAGTTATGTTCCCCCCTCTGTCTTTGTTGAAAATTCCATATTCCCCACTGCTTTTATTGTTCGTATTCCCCTTGGGTGTAAATAACGATGATCCCTCCCTAAGGGGTGATGGTTAATAGCCTCGTTCGTACGGTACTTTATACTAATACAAAATTCAAAAAACCCATTTTTTCGGCCTAAAGTGGAGTTTACTCTCCAATTCCAACAGTTAAGGAATGAAAAAAATATTCCAATGAGAACACAATCTCAAAAAAATGTCAATGTTTCCTGGCTTAATGTGTAAAACCAGTGACGACGTCAAAATTAGGATTATTGGACCCTTCCAACCGGCCTGAAACGACTCCTTTAATAATACATTGGATCTCAACGACAATTGGCTGGAGTTTCATGGAAGTTTTGCAAAGCAGTGCCGTTTTTCAAGAGGGCCCGCGTACTCCATGTACAGTGGAAATAAAAACAGGCGGTGGTGGGTAAGAAAAATACCAATTTAGACGTCGCGTTCCATTGATTTAACACGAACGTAAAAGCGAAATTTCTAACGAAAAAAGTCGAATTGTTGGTAATATTTTCGAATTCCAAACCGTCGGAGTTGAGAACTAACTCCACTTTAAGCAGACGATGTGGCGGCCATTTTCTTTTAAATGACTCGCCAAAAATGAAAGACAGAATTAATAACACAACCGATTAAAGGTCATGGCCCTGATTCGTAAGAGCCTTCGTCCCCAGAAGCCCCAGATTTTACGGAGTGGTAAACTGATTTTGGTATCAGAAGAAAGAAAGGCTTACCCTGTTCTATTTATCATGTGAAATCTTAGAGCCAAAGATGTTTGGTTTAGAATTGTGAGCAAAAAATGTGCCCCATTTTTGGTCTTCGACCAATATAATGTTACAAAGTACTCTACGGGGATTATAAAATCAAGATTTAGCTCTCGCCTCCAAAACGGATTGTTGAAGTATCGGGCGCGAAACTTTACCAGATGGGGTTTTGGAGTTGAAGACCAATCTATCAAGATAAAAACATTCATTTCCTTACATAGGGACATCCCCCATTTAAGGCGCTTTGATATGCGGGTCGGTCAAGGGTGTTTCCATAATCCACACATGACCTCGTCCTCGTTGTTTATTAGTTATTCACTACATAAACATTCAGAAATAACCCTTTTGAAGGTGATTCTTCGGCTCCAACGGTATGATAATGCGTTATCAAAAATTATCATTTTTCGTCAAGATTTCGCTTTTACGTGTTAAAATTGGGCCTTCTTACCGGCATCACCGCCTAACTGGGAAATGCCCGTACTTTGAAAACACGGGGTATTTTCCAGCAGCAAAATGCCGAAATCTCCGTAAAATAACGGACAATTGCCCGTGAATCTACAGAAAAATCCGGAAATAACGGTCAATTGGCCGTTAATATATAAAACAGCTTAAAATGTACGGGCATTTTCCCGTATATTCACGGCTTCCCGTATTTTTTTTTCTGGCAATTATTGTTAATACGGGGTCCGTAACAAATTACGGTTATTTTTTAGAAGAGAAGATATCAGTAGCTACCCACAATGCATTGCTTCCATTGGAAGTTTTTGTACAGGTAGTCATGCGAATCGTTAGAGATGAAACACTTTTAAAATGCAAGTTTGTGATCAATACTGTCAATTTAGCCATGTTTCATCACTAACGATCCACATCAGTACCTGTATAAAACCTCCATTTGAAGCAATGCATTGTGGGAAGCTACTGAAATCTCTTATTTTTTAGAGTGCAGGCCAAAAATGGGGGGGGGGGTGTTACGATGATTACAATTTATCTTCCGACAGTAATCGCTCTCATCTCGGTTGCAAAGACAGCGACCGGTTGCGAAGACAACGACGTATATGTTTCATCTGTAGTCACCTACAGATATTTTAATTTAGCAGAAATGTTGGAGTGTGGCATTCAGATTTGTTTTAATTAAGAATGCCATAATCACCATAATTTCGTCCAAAATAATTTGAGGATTGAAGTTGATTTCATATTTCACACATAGAACCGATGCCGATTTCTTGTAAGAAAAGTGATCATGCTTTATGGAGTTACGTAACCACACTTACCCCACCCCATCCCACCCCATTCGGGAAAAAAATGGAGACTATTCCAAGACCCTTAAACATGTTAAAGACAAGACCAATTAAAACATAACAAAGTGAAAGAAGGTTTGTCACCACAATAATAAACGCATTCTATGAGGGAAGATGGATGACTAAATTTCAGTTAAGGGAAATTTCGTCATCCACAGCCTCGTCCTTCGCTTTACTTTGCAATGTTGTACAGTGGTACGAATTGTGAAGCGAACAATTGCTATACCAAAAGGCAAGATAGGGCTTTTTTAATAAGCCGAAATCACAAAAACGCCATCGACGATAATTACGAACCAAAAGACCAGTTAACAACAATGTTTACAATATCTGATTTTCACACAAAGAAACTGTTTTAGGCATATATTAATTTCAGATGAGGGTCAGCACATATAAAAACAATACCTCAGTTTTGACAAAAATTGAGGACCTCCTATAGCGTCCCTTTAAAATACAACAAAATATCAGTATTCGTTAGCGTTCATCACCAATGAAAGCGAGGAATTGTAAATTACTTATTGTTGAAAAAACACAACGAATACAATGCTGAAATAGACAGGCCTGCAGTGTAAAAAAACTCCCCGTGATATTGAAGGCCCAAAATTCGTTACTTATAGGGACACAATGGCATGAAAATATATTCAGACATAATGAAAGGACCTTTACTGAAATCACTTTCCACAATTTTGAAAACATTTAATTAACTATTTCCGTTCTATATGCTTTACTTCTCAGCCACGGATGCTGTCATTACACTGCAAAAATGGTGTCTTAACAAAGACACTTCATGTGTCATCAATTTTGAGACACGTATCTATTTAGACACAAAGTCATGTCTCATTGCAAGACATGTTCAAAGTCGCCTCTCATTGCAAGACACTAATTTACAAGTCATGTTTTTATGCAGGACACTTCGGTTTTGTAAGATATCTTTTGACATCAATCTGGAGACATGTCTGGCTGGAAGACGTGTCTTTGTGTCTTAGATTATGTTTTTATTTGTTTTTTCATTTCTATTGTTGAAGACAGGTCTATTGCCAAGACATGTCTTACATATCATGCATATGACGCCAAGACACCATTTTTACAGTGTACTGCCAGCATTTTACCAACTTGAAAAGCATGCAGTCATATCAGCTTACAGACCATTGCTATTGTGTATGTGCTAATCCCGGCTGATCCACCTCTCACTTGTCAAATCAATGTCTGTACAATGTCTGAATCCCCCAGTCTGAATGCTTTTCAATTGCGTCACACTTTCATTTTAATTCTCACCTAGGATAAAAGTGTGTGACTTATAGGAGCAGAATATCATAGGGTCCTTATTTAGGGAGTTCATGTCCGACTACATCTAAGGTTTGACACCTTTAGTAGTTAGTATGGACGCTCTACATCAATGCAATGTAGTTATAGTGGTCTCAAATTATGGTGTCACTTTTTCAATAGGGGCCAATTAAGGTTACACAGGGGTCAAACTTTTAAACTACTCAAAACGTGTTGAAACATCTTTCATATTGTCCGTCTATTACAAATAAAGAGGATTCCAAAAATGTATAGTTTGTACCACTTACGACTATTGGTTTTGGAGTTACAGCGTAAAATGACTAAACCGGTAAAAAAGGTCAAACTCAATTTGTACAGGGGTCAATATTGAAAGTTGCTGTGATTATATTTTAAATGCTTGCAAATTATTGCCTGAGGAGTGAGGACTCCCAAAAAGTATAGTTTTGATTATGTTAAATGTTTATTTACCGAGATAAAGGTCAAAGAAGGTCAATGCCAATTGGATTATGTTGCCCCATGACCTATTTTGGCACATAACATGATAACTATGCATTGCAGATGCTACAAACTATTCCTTATTTTGACACATTAAGCTAGATGAACAATTTGTTTCTTTTTTTACCAAAATTGGAGCAACTTCCGATTTTGACCCCTGTACAAATGGAAATTGACCTTTTTTTCAATTAGCCATTTGTACCCAATAAGTCTAAAACAAAATAGATGGTACAACTATACATTTTTGGAATCCTTATGACTATAGACGGACCATATGGCATACATTTCACATGATTGGAGTAAAGTTTGACCCCTGTGTAAACTTAAATTTGCCCCTATTGAAAAAGTGACACCACAATTTAACACCACTAACTACGTTGCATTGATTTTGAGGGTCCATACTAACTACCAAATGTGTCAAAACTGAGATGTAGTGGGACATGAACGATGATGTTTGACCCAAGTCTTTGCTCCCGCTCTATTAAGAAACTTAATGCATCCGAATTCGCATAAATTTTGTCCAATTAACTTTCCAATATGGCTGCCAAAAGAGCGAAAATAGCCTATTAAACCCAATTTCTGAAAATGTGAACATCCTCGTACCTCTCAATAATTGGCTGTTTAAGGTAGTTTCAAAATTCCATTTTTCCCAAATTAGAATTTTGTATACAATTTTCAAGAAAAATTACTATTGATTTATTGTTCTGCGAGAGAATCAAAAAAATGTGGAAATGCATATAAATCATTGATAAGTGTGTACAATTCCATATAACTGCTTTAATGTAGAAGCAAACCACCAAATAGTGAAAAAAATGAGGTATTTGAGGAAATGTCATTCCGTCTCTCCCAAACAGACATACAGCGACGACGTCTCAAAATCTGCATTAAACAGCCGATTGTGGTTTACACCAGTACAGAATAAATAGATCAATAATGTTTGTGTTTGAGGTCAAAAAGTATTGACCACGGTGCACAATATCACGGTGAAAATTTTGATCGCAAGTCGTAATTTTGATACGCACGTATAGAAATTACAGAATCAGATAAAAAAAGTACTGCCTTGTCTACACGGATTTCCAGCCAACCACTTGCAGGTTATGTTCGCATATCCATGCCAGTAACAAAAATATAAAAATATGAATTTTGATGATTTTTTTGATGTTTCGGATTAGCAAATCGCTGCTAATCCCAGTTTAAAAGCAATATTCAAAAATAGATCTGGCTAAAATATCGCTCAAAATATTATTGGTCTCTATACGATGTCCATAAGGTCGAGCATTTGCTCTATACATTGGCAAACATGTCCTATATTCGCACGTACCTCCTTATATAACAGCTTATAACATACGTAATTATACGCGGGAATACCAGATATTTATTTAAAAAGTGACATTTTTAAGGGGAAAATTATATCTTGAAGCATATTTAGAGGGTATCTATCAAAAACAAACGGAATCAGCCGAAAAAGAATCAAAATATTTTATAAGGGAGCGCTGCTTTTCAAGCGATATAATATTGCCTAAACAAGAATCCAAATCCTAATGAGAAGAAACTACATAGTTCTCAGGGTAAATTGATTAGTTTTTAATCTTTCCCCAAAGAGACCGCTGAAGAAGTACTTATAGTCCGCCGTACTCATAGTCCGGCTACAGCGGTAAAGAATAGGTCACTCGATTCAGTTGTCTCTCGGCAACATTAGTTTCACGCTTTATTCCGTTGTCGTCTATGGAGCCCGGATTGTGGCTCCCGGCGGACATAATTACTTCTACACCGGCACACACACAATATCGAAACTTGTATGTGGCGACCTCTCTGAAAAAAAATAAAAACTAATTCAAGAATCCAAATCGTTCGTGATAATACTACTAATAATAATATACAGTTTGGCGGGAAATTGCAGTACTGACGGCTAATGTCAGGTTTGTCTCTATCGTATGTTGCAAATCACTTTCTGAACGAACGTACCAGGGAATGAACAACATAGGGAAATGGCAAGTAACTCGGCAAATGATGACACCCCTGGGCGCCGCCATTGGAAAACATCTTATTTTTCAAAATAATAATAATAATAATAATTTCAACAGTTAGATGACACAATTCAGCTTCTTCGGGGTCTTGACGTAACATACGATGACTGAAAGTCAGTTATTACTGTTTCCCGCGCACAGAATGATTAAAACGTTACGAGTTCGAGACTCTGCTATGCGGTGACGTAACCAACGGATACCCGGCCGGGTTGCTTGGCACCCGCTTCATTATGCCGTTGTTATGTATGTGCTGTCGAAGCCCTGCAATATTCGCAAGCTCCAAACATACCCCGATGAACGAACTGACGAACATGAACAGTGGTTACGGCAAATGGCATAGCAGACTGTCACAGTCAGAGGCCTGCTTGTACTTGTCCAGTTTTATGCCGGGGTTTTATGTCGTCTGGACCTTCGATCTCTGTTCCAACACGAAAATGTCACACGCCCTTCCATTACTACGAAGTACACAAACTTTAAGCAGTTTGTATATCCCGTTGTGACTGCAAAATTTAATTATATATCTTGCACCCGCGGATAAATCCAATCCCGTGTGAAAGAAAGTGCGTCGTACGGCTCCAGATACTGTCATGTGCCACAAATTGCTAACTATTTCATTAGACAGGCAAAACAAAATTGATCAGGTACAATTACAAACACATTCCGACGTGACAGGATACGGCACTTGTAACCATTTGCATTTCACTTTGCGTCTGTTATTCCTACTTCCACTATTGGTTTCTCTGGAGGAAGACTGTGGTCGGCAATGCCATCGCATCAGCCGTATAATGCTAGCTTTTCCTGGTGCACAACGCATACCACTTGGCCAAGAACATCGTTTTTCCTCACAAATTCCTCTTTTCACCCAAGGGGGCCAGAATAACGGTCCAATATTGATCCACTGATATGACACAGGACAACTAGCCTTCGCCAACAGCCACGCTTGTAGTTGCTCAGTTAGCAAGGGCGACAAAGACGACATATTAACAGCACTGAGTTCTTCCATAAGCCAGCTTCCATTTCCCACTCCTGACACCAAAAATTGATTACCCAGATCTGCACGCGGTGGCTCTTCTATAGACATCCACTGATCGTCAAATCGGTCCCCCAATTTCCTTTTGAGTCTCTTCGGGTTTAAGTCTCGTTCACCAGGCAAGTTGAATGGATCGGGTACTTCTTCCACCAACGGCAAAGGCTGCGTTTTGTCGCTGACTTTTAAAGCGGGACGTGATAGTTCTCTAGATGCCGTTGCTATGTTTTTATCATGTTTACTTAAGAATAATAGCGTCGATGTAAACACGAGAAAATGGTTCAAAATGATCTGTCGCCATTCCATCATAGATGAGAAGAACTGCGTTGCGTTATTAAAGGCGAAACTTTTGTCAATTTTGGCAATTATTCTCGCAAAATAAGTTCCATCAAAGCTGCGGGTTGGTTGCAGGAACAGCTATAACGGCACAGCACAGCAACTCATACAACTATTCTCCTGTCTGCAAATTGTTCCAGAATTGTAAACACGTTTCGATGTCACATTTTTGCTCCGATGATATACACAAAATTATACCAAACGTACAGCGGCCGGTTAAGCCAAACCCAGACAGCACGTGTTTTGATATCCAAAAGTGCTTGCACTATTTTCGGCGCGCGATTAACTTCCTATTCGCATTCACCCTGTCAAAGTTCACCCAACTCCAAACAAAACAAATAGAAGTTATGAACTTTACCTATCTCAATATGGATACCACTTGGGCGGGCACTTGGGTTATTTCTTCGTCTACCGGTACACATGTGTATGCGAGTTTAATGAACTTCGAACGACTTAAAAGGAAACCATTTGGGGAATAACTCGGCTACAAATTGGAAACAAATTACTAGATAAATGAATGCGAGTTTGATTTCAGTGTTTCTATTGGTGTCGCAATCTGATACCGTCTCCAGCTTAGCTCCATGGTTCAGCCATAAACCCTGCGGCTCGACAGGCCTGCGGTACCCTTCCAGCGGGCTAGCAGCTGGATGTCACCAATTAGAAGGGTTGAAGTCTTTGTGTGTGTTTATATGCGACCATGATGGAGAAGTTATGACCATGATGAACTCTGGGAGATGAACTCCAGAAGAACTTGAGAAGTCCTCTCTATAGGCCGGTACACTGACAATTAATATCACACAAAACACATGGCAACTTGGGGTTAGAAGCAATGGCCAGGACTGGAGAAGGCCATCACCATTGAAAAGTGACAGCGCAGCATGCACGTTGAGCCGTATTACCAATTTTATCATTAATAATATTAATTAACGCAGTAAGCATAAACAAACTTCAACGGATGTTGTGATGCTATAAGGCACGTCCTCTCTCTGGCAATTTAAAAGAAAACAAATCAGGGACAGTATATGCAGATAGTAAAAGTAGATCAGTACATTCTAAAAGTCTGTTTAGCAATTGAACGCTTTCTTTTGGTGCCTTTATACAATGTTTAAAAGCTATAACTAACATGTCATTGCTAAACATCTCATGTTAAGTGCTAAACACTTGCCATTCACACTGTAAACATGCATTCAAACATGTGGAGTGAAGCGGACAGAAATGCGTTCAGAAAAGCTCAGAAAGATGTTTAATCAATTCGTTGACTAACTTTTAATATAGAAAATTATTATTTGTGAGAAAACCATGCTGTTATGGTACTTTAAACGATATTCCCACTGACTGTCGTTACAACCTGTCCGTTACAAAAACATACCTGCCAACCTCCCATTTTATAGAAATCATCCCTATTTTGAATTTTCAAAACTGCAAAAAATAGGGTATCCATATTCCTGAAATTTCAAACAAATCTTAAATACTTGCCAGAAAGCCCTAAAAGATTTTCTGGGCTCCTGAAGTACTTCCTGCATCTTCAGAAACTCCACTCCACTAGAGGCCTTAAAGTGGACCACAAATAAACACCACCCACAAGAGCTTTTGTGATGAGGTGTTTGCGACGCATACATTCTGGATTTTTTTTTTGTGTTCTCATGTGTTGGCAGGTATGTTACAAGACTTGTAACTTTCTCACTCAGGAAACATATATAAGACAGTGGACCTGACCTTAACAGTGCAACTGATGAGAACCTGTCGCAGAAAAGCGGCTTGCTGACTGCATGTTTCAACTTGACCAATTATTTTAAAGATTGGGACAGTTATTAGTTAATCACATTGAGCCATGCGCTGGAGTGAACCACTTATATATTTTGTATTAAGTTCTTTACGTGGCATATTTTGATCTTAAAATATTTACCTATATATCTTATACGGTTGGAGAAGGTTCAAGTGTCCGGTTTCTTTGCTTAATCATTATTGTTACGACTTTGTTGAACAATTCTCCTCCAGCAGCCTATAATATTTATAAATGCGTATACACTCTGTTAACATTTTGAGATATATCTTAAATCTAGACTGTTCTCTTCGCAATTTGTACTGCTGTTCGGCAGCCTGAAGGGTTTCACATTTTCACAAAACCAAGCTAATACTTTCGTTTAATTAATTTTTCCTATTGAAAAAAAATTATGAATAAAGCAAACAACCAACAGATATTGGTGTTTTGCACTCTAATAGAAGTATTATGATTTGCTAACACTTAATTGTACACTTCAACGTTTTAAAAACAAAACACAACTTGCCGCTCTATGACTAGGTTAAAGGTCACCAAGTGGTCTACCATATGAAAAAGGCTATGATATTTTGCGCAAAATTTTTAATGTGGGAAGATGGGTACTTTCAAAAGAAATAATGTAAACACTGGGAAGATGGATGTTGACTCAAAAACTTAGTGAAGTATTTCAGAGAATCTTACAGTTGATTGAATTCAATTGTACAAGAAAATCTGTTTCGCAAAATCACCTCCTTTATGGACCTGATATTTTGTCGAACGCTGTCAGAAGGGAGGGTCATTATTTACGAACGCCAGGTTGAATGGAATGATTTGAGGGGATCCCCGAAAAAATTTTGTGAGAGAGGGCCGAGGGGGAACTTGAAATTTTTCATCACGAAGAGAGGGACCATTAACTTTAAATGGGGAATCACATGATCAAGGGGGAGTGTGAATTTTGAACGGAAGCGAGGGGGAACGCGAAAATATTTGGCGCGAAAAAAAGTTGAAATCCATCCATTCTCGCCCTGGCCATAAATAATGACCTCGCTCCTAAAGCACTAAATCTTTAACCTCGGCTTGTAACCTCTGCAACATCACTCAAGAAAGGTATTTACTAAAGCATTATAGTCAAACTCAAATCCTTGCGGCACTTTGAGTGTAAATCTATACCACAAAAATCGTTTTCGCAAAATATCCCTCCTATATAGGCCTACATGATATAGGACCTGATATTTTGCGAAACAGATTTTCATAAGCACTAATAATACATCAGCTGTAAACCCTCATATCCTGCAAACGACCAGAGGGTGTTTGAACTAATCCCACATTCATTGCAATGGGCCTATACTGTACTGTAAAACTTGTCATACTAGGGATAAAAAGTGTCCCAAAAGTTAATAACCACAGATATGTCATAATCATCGCTAAAAATTCCCGAAGTACTAAAAAATGCTTGTGGCGAACATTAGCATTGAGTCAAGATTGTTTTGTGTTAAGAACAGGTTTTTGTGGGTTCACATAACTTAAGGTTGTGAAATTTCCCAAAACTGGTGCATTGTGGGATTGACTCAATACACCCCTCTGCAAACGACCCATGATAAAAGAAGCTTGCACACGTCAAAACAATCAAATCTTTCTGTTGTAACTCTAACCAACAAAATCTGTTTCGCAAAATATCACCTCCTATAGGCCCTGATATTTTGCGAAATCAGAATTCATAAGTTCTCAGCATGCTCAGTAACTACATCAGCTGTACTCTCATGCAAACAGTCATCGAAATGAAAGGTTTTGGGTAGGAAATAAGCTTTAGAGAAGTCAAAATATCATTTTTTAGTAGAAACCTGCCAACAAAATCTGTTTCGCAAAATATCACTTCCTATATAGGACCTGATATTTTGCGAAACGGATTTCATAAGCAATAAATAACAACGTCAGCTGTACCCTGATGCAAATAATCGTTTAAATGAAGGGTATTTGACGAAAAAGAAGCATTCCACTAGCAATAACCCCAACTCATTCAGTTGAAATCTATCTGTTTCGCAAAATATCCCCTCCTACACTGTTAGAACAAAATTAATCAAGTTGTTTAAAATTTTAAACAAACACTGTTTACCCTGGTCATCGCTCAACCTTGTTTAAAAATTAAACAACTTGTTTAAAAATTAAACAACTTGTTTAAAAGTTTAAGCAACAGTTGTCCATTTTTTTAAACAAGTTGTTTAATTTGACTTTTAAACAAGGTTGAGCGATGACCAGGGTAAACAGCAGTTGGTTAAAGATTGCGAGTTGTTTAAAAAAATGTTTAAAACTTATACAACCTTGTAAGACAACATGTTATAACAACAAACTAAACAATTATGTTTAAAACTTAAACAACGTTGTTTAAAACTTAAACAACAGCACTTTAAACAACCCTCTTTTTAAACAGCAAAATTTTAAACAGTGTTCTAACAGTGTATATAGGACCTGATATTTTGCGAAATATATTTCATAAGCACTATACTCTAAATTTTACAAGGGGTAATGTAGTTATGTACAACTGGTTGACCCATTTGTTTTACTCTAATTCTATACTCTGAAGCCAAGAGAACATTGAATAGACCTGTTTACAAACACTGCTTATATTACATTAGGCCCTTCACAATGGATTTTTAGTTTCCTGTTGCAGGTTAAAAATATTGGGGGCGGTCACTTTTCATTATTCATTATTCATTATTTTTTTCAGGTTCAAAACACGTGATACAAATTTCCACTTCCAATGCATATCACATAGATTTTTAACATACACGATACAGAAACTACCTACCTAGCAAGTATTCTACCACTCACTTAATCTCTTTCCTGCTTTATAAAGCATATTATAACATTGATAAAAGTTTGATTTGAGTGGAATAAGTAATTGAAAGGTGTAAAGGGTTGTAAATTAACTCCATGTGTCAGCATAGCAGATGCTTCTGAATGCAATTTTCATCCTGGTCTACTGAAGTTTTCTTCATCACAAGTTGCGCATTTATTGGGAAAGAGTCTAGTACATGTGGAACTGTATTTTTGTGAAATTTCATATACAATTTTGCAACCACAGTTTTTCTAAATCAAAATTGTATGAGGATTCCAAAAATCATGGGTGTCATTTTTTAAAATGTGTTCTTGAATTGAATTCTAGGGGAAAGGCTTTATACGGGGTCAACAATAAAGGGGGTCAAATGTGTTTAAAGTATACCATCATGTTCCCGGTACCTTTCAAGGATCTACATAAAGTATCGTTGCCCTACTTGAGAGTTATAGTACAAAAGAGTTACAAGGTAAATAGGTCAAGGTCACTCTGGGGGCTAAAATATTCAGATTCATCGGTTTGTTTTCAGAAATTATGCCAAAATGTTGTCTTATGCTACAGAAGCCGACCGAAAAATAAAGGTCGCGTTGTCAACAATGCACGTTGATAATAATTATCAGAGGACAAATATGGCCGTTGGTCCCAGGGCCTATGGGGAGAGACCTCTAGTAATTATCTCAAAAAGTCTCACTTTGACAACTGTGAAACAAGATCTATTACATTTTCTGATTCTAGTATGACCAATGAATCGATTTTAAAAATCACGTTTCAACAACAATTCGGACCTTCTCTAAATGAATGACCTTGAACTTTCTCTAGTTGTACTAAAACAATAGGTGTAAATATGGCAAACTATTACTTTTTAGTGGGGGGGAAAAAAAAAACGTATGAACAGCCGAACAGGCTGGTATAAATTTTAAAAAAATTTAAACACCTATACGTTCCCCTGTACAAATTTTAACCCCTTATAAAAACCCAGAACACATTTTTAAAAAATTTACACCATGATTATCCAGAGTCTCATGAAATTCTGTATTGGACACAAAATTGGTGTCAAAATTGTATATGAAAAAAACCTACAACCAAAACATCATTACATTCCCCAGTATAGTCGTCCGATGAAATCGACATACTCATCATTTCTCTGCTTCATGATAAGTTTCATTTCTAATGGTCACTCTTACCAACTTTGTTAAAAAAATAAAATAAAAAACAAATATTGCAAAACACAACACAGACCAAAGTAACTATGGTTCTAACCAGTGTTAGAAATAGCAAAAATGGTGGTAACTCGCCGGAGTACCAAAGTAGAAAGAAATTTTGGATCCGCCCAACATTTCTAGTCATCTGCGGAATACAAATTAAAAATGTTGGTAATCCACTCCGCGCAAATTTAGTCCCTCTTGTAATTTTATTGTTTCAGTTTTTTGCCTTTACATTTTAGATGTCCAAATTAATGATTAAGAGCCACTACCAAAAGGTCAGAGAGAAAAAAAATCTTCTGGGAAAACTAAGGTCTCATGTTAAAAAAGTGTGTAAAATGGCACCCAGATGTGTAGCACAAAGCACTCATGACAGTGCTCATCAAACATGAAACACAAAAGAGCCCAAACACTGGGAACCATCCAAAAACCGTCAAGAACATCCAAAGTGTACTTGTGAACATCAATCTTACATTTTAGATGGACATGGGCAATTTGTTTTGATATTTTGTTTGTGTTGATACACAAAGGAGCCAAAAACACCAGAAAAATTCCAGAGAAAAAATTGGAATCAAAGTGACAATTATTTCTAACAAAAACACCTTAATTATTTTGACCATATTTCTGAAAACCAAAACTGATGAATCGGGATCCAGGTAATTTTCATCAAATTGACCACACACAGAGCTAATAACCCTATGAACCATTAGGACACCATCCCAAGCTGTGGAATATTTAATTTTTAAGAAATCATAATTTTGACATTTGGGAACAGAAATGGCCAATTTGAGTTTAGGCATTGACTCAACAACCTATATACACAAAGGAGCCAAAACACAGCAAGAAACCATCCTAGTAAACATCAGAGACCATCCAAAGTGTCGACTTATCTTTAAAAATCATTATATTGACTATTTTGAACCAAAACAAACTGAATTCGTTTACCAGGCATTTCCTACAACCATTGAACACCAAAGGACCGAAAAACTGGGACCATCCCCCCAGAAAAACATCAGGAAACCATCCAAAAAAGTATCCACTTTCTGGAATAAAAAATCACGATTGACCGACTTGAACCACAAAAAGCCAATTTGTGTTCCACACCATTTGCTCAACAACCATGATACACAAAGGAGAAGGAAAAACTGGGAAACTCCAGAAAACATCTGGGAACCAACCCAAAGTGTTTACTTATTTCACAATAATTACTATTTTGGACCAACAGCCAATTTAGGGTTCAGACAATACTTAATAGCCATTGAACACAAGGCAACCAAAAACCTGGAATCGCCATGAAACCATTGGGGAACGATCCGAAGTGTCCACTTCTTTATAAACTATGTCTTTTTCATTTTAAACCAAAATAGGTGCTTTGGTTTCCAGGCAATGGTCAACAAAACCATTGATACCAACTGATCCAAAAACCACGAACCATCCAGCAACCATTGGGGAACTATCCAAGTGTCACTTGACAATTTGTCATTTGGGGGGCTAGCGAAATGCTCATACAATTTGAAACACAAAGAAGCCAGGAACACCGGGAACATTCCAGAAATCACCAAAATGCTCCCTCCCTCCCGACCATCTCTCCATATTTCCGAACTCTCTCAACCATGCATCCTGATCTTTGAAAATATACTGTTTGAAAACATTGATCAGCAATTTACCTTAAAATCTAAACAATGGCTTCTAAATTGACTGAATACTGAAAAGACCACCCATGTGAGTTCGTCTTTGTGGTTTACCGCCAGCCACTCCAAACTCGACTTTTCATAAATGTCGGGTGAAAAGTGCTGTCGGAAAAAAGCACGTTAAAGCAATGCTGAATGAGCTTCTATATCGTAAGGTCTTTGTGTAAGACAAATCTCAGAGACTTGGAAAACCATCTTGACTTTAAGCGAAAACACAAGACATGAATTAACATGACAAAAATTAATGAATGATTTTGAGGATTTTTGGCATTTACGGGGGGCGGCAACAGGAAACTAAAAATTAAATTGTGAAGAGCTCTTATATAACGGCCATAGGTGTTAATTGCAGTATGGGAAAATGCTTGACATAAAGGTCTAGCAGGACAATTTTAACCTCTTATACAAAATAATATGGTTGTCATTTTTTGGGACCATATGTGTTAGTGGCACTTACATAGTGTCCCTCAAATACACGACACCATGCAAGGAATAACAGGTTATATATATCGGTATTAATAAGAACTGAAGAGTATGTGCCTTCAGCTTTGACTCAAATAGCACCACAGGTCGTTTTATAAAACATAATTACTTATTCGCAGTTTACATAAACAGATTTATTCAAAAGTTATTTTTGGCTACATAGTAGTAGCATTACCCTCGTGCAAACAATCATTTAAATGAAAGGTATATGATGAAAAAGAAGCATTCCACAAGTCAAAATATCAAACCTTTAAGTGGAAATCTACCATTCTGTCATTGAACGTTGCACGTTGCTACCATCTTGTACTACCGTACTTCTACGCATGCATGAAACATGTGAAACGGTCCGTGCACCAACTTTTACGTGCTTCTTCAAAAATTAGCCTTACACCAGTTAAGTTTGTCTTTTTTCAGACTGTTACTCGAGTCCGGGTAGGCCTATATTACTATTTTATTAACTTGCAATTTTAAATTGGGTCTATCAACTATTAAAAAACATGCCTTGAAAACTAAATACTCCAAAATTTCGCCCGCACCCACACCGCTTACACGGCACATGGCTGCATTGGCTGCATTGCGGCCATTATATCATCCAAAAAATAAAACAATTTGATTATGCTTTGCAAAACGGTTGGTCATGCATGTTACCATCAAATTTGCATGAGAAAATATGTTTTGGAAAGTAAACAATTGCAAGGGTTCCGCACTTTGCCTGCATTCACCCCGGCAGCTGTATATACGTCCATTAACACTTTGCATATAACAAATTTTAATTAACTATATATTTTACGTTTTAAAACCGTTGATCATGCCTATAAACATTATTTCAAATTGTTTCTATAAATTTGCATGGGAAAATGTTTTTGGAAAGCGAACATCGCAAGGGACACCCCCTCCCGCACCCACCCCAGAGCTTGATATATGTTAACTCTCCATGAACACTTTATTCTTAATTCAAACAAAACTTAAACCATCAACTATATATTGTACTTTTTAAAAATGTTGATCATACCTAAGCATTAAAAGGCATTATATATATATACACATGTTAAGTGAAAAACTTCAAAATTTCAAGTTGTTTCTATCAAATTTGAATAGGAAAATGTGTTTTGGAAAGCGAACATCGCAAGGGTTCCGTGCTTTGCACGGGAAGGGGACACCCCCTCCCGCACCCATCCCAGACAGCTTGATATACCAACTCGCCATGAACTCTTTATGCTTAATTCAAACAAAATTTAACCCATCAACTATATTTTACTTTTTAAAACCGTTGATCATTATTTAAAATTGTTTCTATCAAATTTGCATGGGAATCTTTTTTAAAGCGAACATCTCAAGGGTTCCGCGCTTCGCCCCCAATATGCAGGGGCCTGACATACAAAAACAACATGCCCAAATTTGTCAACCCGTCACCAAACAAACAAAAACACGTCCTCAAGTATAGGCAAAAAAAATCCCACCTGTGACTTGAAAGAAGAAAAAAAACTACCTCCAAAAGCCAAGGGGAAAAAAATTGCCGTCACCCAAACTTCCACCCCCCCTTTAAGTCTAATGGTGCGTCCCTAATAAGTCAGATAGCCAAAGCCAATTGATTCCACTAAGTGTAAAAGTTAGTATGGACAGCGTTTTATTGCTTATAAAGTTAGATGCATATTATTCAAGATTCTGGCGGGTGCCACTGGCACCCTTGATTGAGCAATTTTTTATGACCGTTATTAAGTATATATCCAAACAGACAATCTCAACCAAAATAGGGGGAACAAGAAAAAAACAACAACTTACCAGACAAACGACAACACTACAACACAACGTTTCGGCTGAAAATCAAGCCTTTATGTCTGACTCTGGATAGTATGTCTGACAGGACCGCCATCATGGATTTGGTGACAACAAGCAAGACACTTCATACAAGGATAAAAGCCCTTGGGACGATCTCTCACAGAGGGGAGAGTAGAATGTACACAATAATCCTTTAAGTTTTTTGGTCTGCGAAAAGATGTCACTGGAACTTCTGGGATGGCTTGTTTACATCTGTCTGAAGAAAAAAAAAAAAAAAAAAAAATCCCCCCCCCCCCCCCCTTGAAGTCTAATGGTGCGTCCCTAATAAGTCGGATAGCCAAAGCCAATTGATTCCACTAAGTGTAAAAGTTAGTATGGACAGCGTTTTATTGCTTGATGTGAAAGTTAGATGCATATTATTAAAGATTCTGGCGGGTGCCACTGGCACCCTTGATTGAGCATTTTTTATGACCGTTATTAAGTATATATCCAAACAGACAATCTCAACCAAAATAGGGGGAACAAGAAAAAAACAACAACTTACCAGACAAACGACAACACTACAACACAACGTTTCGGCTGAAAAATCAAGCCTTTATCAAATGAACTACAAATAATTATAACCACACCAAAAACTGACCAAGCAAAATGACACAACTGGCAAGTGCTATAACCAGACAGCAAATGCAAACAGCAGAAAGCAACAACAAAAGACAAGGACTACATGAATAGATAAATGGAATGTGTGCACAAAAGAAAGTTATGTGCACAGATAAAAGACTATAGTCGTGTCCACACGTGTAGTTATTACCGGTATTAGTCGTGTCCACACGGTCGGACTTAAGTCACTTAATACCGGTATTAACTCTGGTCGGTATTAACGTCGGACTTAAAGTTGCCGTGTGGACACGCACTGATCGGATTTAAATCCTGTCGGTATTACTATCGGACT